>JAJOOR010023832.1:0-24837 GCA_036250505.1 Solanum acaule
AGTGATGATGGTATGGAAGCAATGGAAGAAGAACGACAAATACAAGTTCCAAAAAATGTTTCTTTTGAAATGATACAAAAGTTACGAAAAGATTTTAAAAAAAGTTTCAATTGTTAGTACAATAATTAATATTCAATACCTAGATTATGTACTCTTTGTCTCTTTCTAATATTTGTATTGTACAATTTATTATTTGAATAAATATACGGCTATTCGCCTTGATTTTCTTTTAAAATAGTCTCTTATATTTAATCCAAGTCATTTTAGAAATTCAATTTTCAACTATTTTAATATTAGTTTAAACTTTAATAAAAAATTGAATTTAAAGGTTTAAACTTTAAATTCAATATAAACTTTAAACTTTAAAGTCAATTTTAAACTTTAAATTCAATATAAACTTTAAAGTAACTTTAAAGTTTAAAGTTTTAAATTGAAGTTTTTTAATATTATAATTTTATTAATTAATAATATAATATTATATAATAATTAAAGTTAATAAAAAAAATAAAAAATTACCGGTACACAATGATCCGGTAAGAACCGGTTCCGGTCCGGTCCAAACCGGTTCCAATCCGGTAACTAAGGGACTGGACGGAACCTTTGGAAATTTCCGGTAAAACCGATTCCGGTAAGACCCGGTTCTGGTAACGAAATTCGGTAACAAGGATTGGTTTCGGTACCGGTTTCGATAAAACCGGTCCTGTTGATCCGGTCCTGTCCGTTTGCCAGCCTTACTCACCACTGTTGCTGCTGAGCTGAAGATTGGGAACCGATCTATGCGTTATTTGAATGCTGAAGACCTGAACCTATATCACGAAAAGATGTAGCGTAGAGTATGCGTCAGTACTTGAAAGGTACTGAGCATGTAGGATAAAATAAAGCTGAATAAAACACATAATTGAACAAAGAATATAATTGAGCAAGGACATGAGATAAGCATAATACTATATTGAAAATGCTTAACATGAACTAACTGAATGAAATGACCAAGTTTATAACATGCTGAAACTGAAATCTGAACTGTAACTGATAACATGGTCAATGCAATAGAATCTGACTATTGGGACCTACTAATGACCGACATAAAACCACATGAGATAAATGTGGAGTCCGATGTATACGTCCTATCGAAAGGACCCAATATACCCTGCCAGAGGTATAGAGACATGACTGACGTGATTACTAAAATGTAATGCCCACAAAGGGGACTTATAAGCCTACGGGGGCACGTAGTTTTAGGACTATTCAGGTACGCTGAACCCTAGTCCACTCGGTCTAAGCCTACTCCTAATTAAAATGTATATAAGCAATATTATGAATGAAATGCTGAAGTACTGGATATCTCAATTACTGACATGCAAACTCTGAGAATGAAACAATTATAACTAATAATGTGACATTCGTAAACTGAAGCATGTATATCTGAAATAACTGACCTAGCATGTGTAATTCATGAACTAAAAGAACTACATAGCTAGAGTTCTGAATATCGTACAAGAAACTAAGCAACAATATGATAATCTGATTTGGATCTTTCTAGCAGCTAAAACCCAACAATTTCTAACATTCAAGAAACCCTAGGTAATATTAAGGGAATCAAGATTCTGACTGAAATCTAGGGACCTAATGAGTGAAAGGAACCCACTAGTGAAATCCCACATACTTGGTGACAAAATCTACGAAGAAATCCTTCGATTTCTAGGCTGAAACTGAAGAAAACCTATTGCGTTTTTGGACTAGGTCTTGGTCGACTCTTTCCCCTTCTTTTCTTTCAAGTTGATGAATTTTTGGAGAATGAGTTGACTAGGGTAAGTTCTAATTAAGTTGCTAGGCTTAAACTGACCAAAACTACATAATTTAGGAGTTAAATGACGTAGTTTATGTCTTGCCCCAGATTCAAGGGGCGCAACTGGCTCCTATTGCCAAACCTTAGGCTCGAGCTGACCTTGCTAAACCATTTGCTACTAGCGCATGGCAGCCACACGCAGTCAAGAAAACAAACAGGTATATCTCGAATTAAAATTAGGCCCTCGGCTGGCAAGGCCGTTGTAAACAGATCCATAAAAGAAACAACTACTCCCAAGAGTTCATATAAAGAAATAGACAACTAGCACAGAAGTCCTGATTGGGCCGTCGAGGCCACCATGATCTCTATACCGAAATTGAAAGCAGGTATATCAAGACAATGCATCACACAACTAACAAGCTTCAGCAAACCAACAAACTAGACAAGTATGGCCATAATGTAGCTATAAACCACACACACTAGTCTGAAAGCCTCTAAGAGTAGGAAAGATTGGCAGGACAGGGCCCCAGCCTACCCATGAAAATATATACAACAAAAGCTAACAAACCTCCAAACTTTGGCAGCTCCAGAGGAAAGGGGTTAGCCAACCGGATATAAGTCAATCCTGCTACTGAGGAGGTCTATTGGGTCGTCTGTCGGGACCTGCATGCATGAATGCAGCGCCCCCAGGCAATGGGGCGTCAGTACATACAGAGTATGAAAGACAATAGACTATAAGTAGGTATCCTAATATACCGGAGTAATCCAGTAAGTAAATCAAGAATAAGATAAGCATACTAACCTGCTCCTAAATCTAAACTTATCAAAAATAATAAAACAACAACCTAACCAAGCCCCCATAAGCTCGGCAGGTACAAACAACACACAAGACCACCTGCCTAGGCCCCCATAAGCCTATAAGGTGCCAATCTGTCTATATACCCTTATCGGTAGTCCCCTAGCCCTGTAGGCAGTCACATAGCCCTCTTAGGCAATAGTATATCCCCGTAGGCAACACATAGCTCTCTTAGGCATCAATATAGCATATATGCAACTCATAGCCCTTTTAGGCAACAACATGGCCGCGTAGGCAACTCATAGCCCTTCTAGGCATCAATATAGCCCTGTAGGCAACTCATAGCCCTTCTAGGCGTCAATATAGCCCTGTAGGCTACTCATAGCCCTTCTAGGCATCAATATAGCCCTGTCGGCAGAATATAACCCTCTAAGCATAGATCACATTCTTGCAGCTAACCACAATAGCCCAAAGGGCAACAATAACAATCCAACAGCTAAAAGCGAGCAATTTAGTTATAATCCACCTATACAAATAGCCTCTAAGTCGTGTCCAACATAGGGACGCTACTCTTGAATAAGAATCCTGATAAGAGAGGATTATATCCACTCGAGCTGCAAATAATCAACAATAATGGCTACAAGTATAACAACGATAACAACTCAATTACAATATTGCTTCTAAGCTTTAAGGAAACATGCCATAAGAAGAGAATAGCCTTAACATACCTTTTTTGCTGAATTCACGTGGCCTAACGACTTTTACTCATAACTCTTTCAATACTACAACAAGGTAGGACCATAATCAACACACAAAAATAAAAGATACCATGACAATACGATAAAAGATATGTATTTCCGTCACAAATTTCTATTTGCTGCTTATAGAAGCTAGAGTTGATGAAAGACTGGTCTTACCTCGATCTTAAGTCGTAATACACCTCAAAACTTTCAAATATATCCAAACCCTTGATGTCCCAATACTAAAGTGTGATATGCTACAAAATCGATAAAACAAATTATACCACGATGATGAGCCCACCGCATAGAACAACTTTCGTCAAGGACGTAAGTCGAGAAAATCTATATTTCAGTTGATCCTAGAAATGGGTTTCTCTAATTTTTATGGTTCTTAGCTAAAAAATGAAGAAAAGGTTCGAAAAAGAAGATATATGTAAAGTTCCACCGATCTAGGGCCCCACCTCACGTGCATGCTTGCACAGTCCCACGAAAATGCAAATATCTCTCTATTCTGAAGTCGTATGAACAAACGATTTGATGCATTGGAAACTAGACTCGTAAACCTTTGATTCGATAGGTCGTGGGCCCCACAAATCTTTATAAATTGGGAGAAAACCTGCATGACATTTGACCCAGATTTCAGAGAAATCTTTAAAAAGGAACTTACGATAACTTCCGCCAACTTTTATTTTGCCACTACCTTACTTCAAAACTTGAGATGCAACACTTGAACACTTAAAATAGGACATACCACATCATTTTTAATTTATTACCCACCCTCGTTGTCTTTTCATGGAGATACGAGTAATTTTAGACGTTTCGAAAAGTCGGGGTGTTACATCCTTTCCCCCTTAGAAACATTCGTCCTCGAATGAAAAATCTGAGTCACGCGGTTCAATCCTTAGGAGTTGCCAAAATTTAGGCAGTGTATCCTTTGTAAATGTCACTATCCAGGAATCTGAAATGCAAAATTTCTAACCTAGGCGTCTCACATGATGACATAAATAACTAAGCACTATAGCTCCACCATAACAGTGCGAACAAATATACAACGACAACCACAATAATAATAAGCAATAGTATATATATAAAAAAAATCTGAGAGTTATCTTACCTTGTCCCTAATCGTTTATGTCATCTGTCTGGCTGAGGGTGAAATGTGGTACTAAGATTAACATGTGTCCCTAATCCTTTCTGGAAGGACTTCCAAAAATTGGCGGTAAATTGTGTTCCTCTATCAGAGATAATAGATACTAGGACACCGTGTAGCCTAAAAGTCTCTCTAATATAGAGCCCTGCATAGTCTTCGACCAAAAAAGTAGCCCTGACTAGTAAGAAGTGGGTTGATTTTGTTAGTCTATCAACAATTACCCAAATAGAGTCAAACTTGCAATGCGATCGAGGTAACCCTGTAATAAAATCCATATTAATTGCTTCCCACTTCCACAAAGGAATGGCTATCTCTTGAACTAGCCTAGCGGGCTTTTGGTGGTCAACCTTCACCTGTTGGCAGTTAGGACACTGCGCCACAAACTTAGCAACGTCCTTCTTCATCCCATGCCACCAATAGATCTCCTTAATATCATGGTACATCTTCGTCGAACTAGGGTGAATAGAATAACAGGAATGGTGTGCCTTTTCCATAATTCGATGTCGAAGCCCTGCAACATTTGGAACACACAATCGACCGCTATATCTGAGGACTCCAACTTCTGCTATATCAAATGCTAAAGACTGTTGATGCTGAGCCTTGGTTCTAAGCTACTCTAAGCTAGGATCCTCTTGTTGCCGTGATTTTACTTCTACAATAAGAGATGATATGACTGTATCCTGAATTGTGACCCCACTATCGTCTGCCTCTAACAATCTGACTCCCAAGCTAGCTAACTGATGAAGCTCTCGCGCTAGCTCTCGCTTCTCAACACCTAAATGAGATAAACTACCCATAGATCTTTGACTGAGGGCATCTGTTACCACATTCACCTTTCCTGGATGATATAAAATATCCACGTCGTAGTCTTTCAGTAACTTAAGCCATCGACACTGTCGGAGATTTAACTTCTTCTGTCTAAATATATATTGAAGGCTCTTATGATCTGTGAAGATGTCAATATGAACGCCATACAAATAGTGTCTCCAGATCTTTAATGCATGCACAACTGCAGCCAACTCTAAATCATGGGTCAGATAGTTCTTCTCATGCTTCCTCAACTGCCTTGAAGCATATGCGATAACCTTACCATGTTACATTAGAACACATCCCAACCCAACACCAGAAGCATCGCAATACACCGCATAGCCCTCTGAACCCTCTGGCAATGCTAGAACTGGTGTTGATGTCAACATGTCCTTCAACTCCTGGAAACTATGCTCGCAAGCTTCAGTCCACTGAAACTTAACTGCTTTTTGAGTCAGCTTCGTTAATGGTGCTGAAAGTGAAGAAAACCCCTCTACAAACCTTCTATAGTACCCATCTAACCCTAAGAAACTACGAACCTCAGTCGGAGTCATAGGTCTGGGCCAAGTCTTTATGGCCTCAATCTTCTGTGTATCAACTGGAATGCCTTCATCTGATACAATATGGCCTAGGAAAGCACAGAGCTCAACCAGAACTCACACTTAGAGAACTTTGCGTAAAGTTCCTGCTCTCGAAGATCTTGAAGGATTGCTCGCAAATGATCTGCATGCTCAGCTTTTGAATGCGAATAGACCAAAATATCATCAATAAATACAATCACAAACGTATTTATATACAGCATGAATATACTATTCATCAGGTCCATAAACATTGCTGAGGCATTGGTCAATCCAAAAGACATAACCAAAAACTCAAAATGCCCATATCTAGTTCTGAAAGCTGCCTTTGGAATATCTTTCTCCCGAACTCGTACCTGATGGTACCCTAATCTCAAATCAATCTTCGAGAAGTACTTAGCACCTTGTAGTTGATCAAACAAGTCATCGATCCTCGGAAGGGGATACCTTTTCTATATAGTAGCCTTGTTTAGCTGTTGATAATCGATACACATCCTCAGCGAGCCATCCTTTTTCCTCACAAATAATACTGGTGCACCCCATGATGAAGCACTAGGCCTGATAAAGCCTTTATCAATAAAATCTTTTAGCTGATCCTTCAACTTCTTCAGCTCAGCAGGAGCCATTCTATAAGGAGGGATAAATATGGGTTGTGTACCTGGTAGCATATCGATAGCAAAATCAATTCCTCATTCTAGAGGGATACCAAGAAGTTCGTATGGAAATACAACTAGAAACTCATTAACTACCGAAATAAACTGAAGAGTCGGTGGTTCTGCATCTATAATATGAAAGCGAACAAGATGATAAATACAACCCTTAGTAATCATCCTCCTTGCCTTAAGATAGGAAAAAACCTACCTTTCGGCGTTGTTGTATCGCCTTTCTATTCTAGAACTGCCTCTCTTAGAAAGTGGAATCTAACAATCTTCATCCGACACTCAACATTAGCATAACAAGATGCTAACCAGTCTATATCCATAATGATGTCAAGATCAACCATCTCTAATTCTACCAGGTCTACAGAGGTCTGACGGTCGATAATTTCTACCGTGCAACCTCGATAGACTCTCTTGGCAATAGTAGACTCACCAACTGGTGTAGATACAATAAAGGGTCGATCTAATGACTCTGCTACAATACATCACTTTCCCGCTATAAATGGAGTAACATAAGATAGAGTAGATCCAAGATCTATCAAAGCATAAACACAATGGGAGCAAACAATCAATGTACCTGTCACAACATCTAGTGATGACTCTGAGTCCTGTCGGCCAGCTAGTGAATATGTACGGTTCTGGCCACTACCAAAACTAGATACTCCCTCTCTGCCTCTGCCTCCGCCTCTACCTCTACCTCTACCTGCTGAAGTGTTGGGTCTACGTCCTGTAGACTGTACTGGTGAGGAGGAACATACTACTGACCTGGTCCACTGACCTATACCACCTTGACCTATGGTCAAGCAGTTTCCCCACCCGTGCCCCTCCTATCCACAAGAATAACAACCTGTGGAACTCTGTCTGCACCTCCCAAAATGCATCCTACTGCAATTAGCCTAATGCGACGGTGTTGTCCTAGCCTGACCTGAACCCCTCTGTTGCTGAGAGCCTGATGCTCGTGAACCCTCACCTGGGCCTGACTGGCACTGACGATCAAATCTACTACCCTGACACTGCTATGGTGGAGGTCTAGGTGGCCTACTAGAATATCGAGGTCTGGGACCACCCTGAAAATATCCCGGTGAACCAGCGGGCCTAGCCTTCTTCTATCGCTCTCTCTCGACCCTCTGATCACTCGTATACTGTAGATGTCGGCGATCCTCTATTCCCTGTGCAAAGGCCTGAATCTGCGAGATATTCATATTATCATTTAGTGCAGCGATATAACAAGCCTCGATATAGTCTGAGTCAATCCCTCCCACCAATCTACGCACCCTGTCATGCATCATATCAATAAATGCTGGTGCATATTTAGCCAATGAATCAAATCTCAGCCCGTACTCTGGGACACTCATGCCACCCTGTCGGAGTTTCAGAAACTGGTCCACCCGGCCATCCTTAATCTCTTGAGGCAAATAATGATCTATGAAAGCTTTTGTAAAGCTATCCCAAGTGGGTGGAGATGTATCTTTTCCCCTAGATCTCTCCCAACTTTCATACCACAATACTGCAACATCACGCAATCGAAATGCTGCTAACTCAACTGACTCAGTCGCTGAGGCATGCATGACTCTGAAGATCCTATGAAGCTTATCAACAAAGTGCTAAGGGTCCTCTCTACGATCTGTCTCTGGAAACTATGGAGGATTCAAGGCTAGAAATTCACGAACTCTTGAACTTTCGGGTCCTTCAGAAGGTCCGAAAACATCTGGCATAACTAGCTGGCGCTGTGCAGCTACTAACTGTGCTAACATACATACTGCACCCTTGAAATCCTAGTCAGATGGAATAGGAGGAACTAGAGGTGGTAGTGCGGTGGAACCGGGGGTCCTGTAGCCCTCAGAAGCTCCTGAAGCGGTGGAGAAGCTATAGGGGCTGAGAAGATATCTCCCCCTGGGTCTCACAATGGGCTGCCTCCACCTGTGGTACCTTTCTAGTACCCTCGCCTACAGTTGTATCTAGTCCCTGGCTAGTTGTGGTCTGTCTGGTGTCAGCCATCTCTATCTGCATACACATATCAATTATAAGCCAGAAACCTCAACCCTTAAGACACCATTCTATAGCACGAGGTGAGCAAAATAAGGATAGTCATTCTAACATGCTCGGTAGCTTCTTGTTTATCAAATGTGGTGCACAACACATTTATAAACAAGACTCTACTAGACAAGGCTTGCAGACTACCAAGTATTCGACGTTGTTCTGATACCAAGTTTGTCAAACCCCAGATTCAAGGGGCGCAACTGCCTCCTAATGCCAAAACTCAGGCTCGAACCGATCCTACTGAACCATTTGCTACTAGCGCATGGCAGCCACACGCAGTCAAGAAAACAAACAAGTATATCTCGGCTTAAAATTAAGCCCTCGGCCGATGTAAACAGATCCATAAAAGAAACAGCTACTCCCAAGAGTTCATATAAAGAAATTGCCAACTAGCACAGAAGTCATGATTGGGCCGTCGAGGCCACCATGATCTCTATACCGAAACTGAAAGCATGTATATCAAGACAATGCATCACACAACTAACAAGCTTCAGCAAACCAACAAACTAGGCCAGTATGACCATAACGTAGCTATAAACTACACACACTAGTCTGCAAACTTCTAATAGTAGGAAAGATTGGCGGGACAAGGCCCCAGCCTACCCATGAAAATATATACAACAAAAGCTAACAAACCTTCCAACTTTGGCAGCTCCGGAGGAAAGAGGCTAGCCAACCGGATAGAAGTCAATCCTGCTAGTGAAGAGGTCTATTGGGTCATCTGTCGGGACCTGCATACATAAATGTAGCGCCCCCAGGCAATGGGGCATCATTACATACAGAGTATGAAAGACAATAGACTATGAGCAGGTATCCTAATATACCGGAGTAATCCAGTAAGTAAATCAAGAATAAGATAAGCATACTAACCTGCTCCTAAATCTAAACTTATCAAAAATAATAAAATAACAACCTAACCAAGCCCCCATAAGCTCGTCAGGTACAAACAACACACAAGACCACCTACTCAGGCCCCCATAAGCCCATAAGGTGCTAATCAGTCTATATACCCCTATCGGTAGTCCCCTAGCCCCGTACGCAGTCACATAGCCCTCTTAGGCAATAGTATATCCCTGTAGGCAACACATAGCTCTCTTAGGCATCAATATAGCATATATGCAACTCATATCCCTCTTAGGCAACAACATGACCCCGTAGGCAACTCATATCCATTCTAGGCGTCAATATAGCCCTGTAGGCAACTCATAGCCCTTCTAGGAATCAATATAGCCCTGTCGGTAGAACATAGCCCTTTTAGGGATAGATCACATTCTTGCAGCTAACCACATTAGCCCAAAGGGCAACAATAACAATCCAACAGCTAAAAGTGAGCAATTTAGTTATAAGCAATTTATACAAATAGCCTCTAAGTCGTGACCAACATAGGCACGCTACTCCTGAATTAGAATCTCGATAAGATAGGATTATATCCACTCGAGCAGCCAACAATCAACAATCAACAATAATGGCTACAAGTATAACAACGATAACAACTCAATTACATTGCTTCTAAGCTTTAAGGAAATATGCCATAAGAAAATAATAGCCTTAACATACCTCTTTCACTGAATTCACGTGGCCTAACGACTTTTACTTATAACTCCCTCGATACTACAACAAGGTAGGACCATAATCAACACACAAAAATAAAAGATACCATGACAATTAAAAGATATGTATTTCCGTCACAAATTTCTATTTGCTGCTTATAGAAGCTAGAGTTGATGAAAGAAGGGTCTTACCTCAATTTTAAGTTCGTAATACACCTCAAAACCTTCAAATATATCCAAACCCTTATTGTCCCAACACTAAAGTGTGATATGCTAAGAAATTGATAAAACAAATTATACCACGACGATGAGCCCACCGCGTAGAACAACTTTCGTCAAGGGCTTAAGTCAAGAAAATCTATACTTTAGTTGATCATAGAAATGGTTTTCTCTAATTTTTCTGGTTCTTAGCTAAAAAATGAAGAAAAGGTTCGAAGAATAAGATATATATAAAGTTCCACCGACCTAGGGCCCCACCTCACTTGCCTGCTTGCGCAGTCCCACGAAAATGCAAATATCTCTCTATTCTGAAATCCTATGAACAAACGGTTTGATGCGTTGGAAACTAGAGTCATAGGCCTTCTATTCAATAGTTCGTGGGCCCCATAAAACTTTATATATTTGGAGAAAACCTCCAAGACATTTGATCCAAATTTCAGAGAAATCTTTATAAAAGAACTTATGGTAACTTCCACCAACTTTTATTTTGCCACTTACCCAACTTCAAAACTTGAACACTTAAAATAGGACATACCACATCATTCTTAATTTATTACCAACCCTCCTTGTGTTTCCATGGAGATACGAGTAATTTTAGACGTTTCGAAAAGTCAAGGTGTTACAATTTAGGGGTCCAACGCATAAGGAAACGGTCCAAAATGACCCTAACTTAATTCTAGCGAAGCCCATCCACGAAAGGAACGATGGTCCGTCGTTTGACCTATCGGCCATCGTTTGGGTCTGTCGGTCAAGTCTGCCTGACTTGGCTTTACTAAAATGAGCATAACTGTTTACTCGGAGATAGGATTTTAGCAAACTTGGTGTCGTTGGAAAGAGGATTCAATTATATATCATTAGGTGGGTGATGGGACACCTAATTCCTTTTTACTAAAAGTTATGATCATTTGAAGTTGATCCATCAGCAATTTCCCTCTAACTGGCTGTTGACCCTCACCTACGGTTCGTGCCTACGGACCGTATTGGTCGACTGTGGGTGGGATCAGAGACTATTAAGACTTTGGCCTTAACGACAGAACCCCACCTACGGTTTGTGGTCCTACCTACAGTCCTTGGGTGGTTACGTTGGTATTTGCACCAAATTTTTTGAAAACTTGGATTTTCTTCAGTTTGAGATCCAATGTGTTACAATATCTCCCCCTTGGGAACATTCGTCCTCAAATGAAGTCTAAAATTGCTGGGTATGGAGGGACAGAGCTCCAATCCCTATCATTAAGTACTAAAAACTGATATCTAACTGAACTGAGTTCCAAGAACATGCAAATATACTGAAATGCAAGAACAACTGAAGGAATAAGGTACTAAGACTGAATTTAAGCATGTGTAAACTGAGAGACTGGAGAGGAAACTATTATCTCAAGTAGAAACAAAATTGGAAGGAAAGAGATGATGATACTTGGATTTCATGGCTGATTCTGCTTTCCAAGTAGCTCCCTCTACGAACGAACTCCTCCTAGATTGTCAGATCTCATCACCCCTTTCTTAGGTGATACGTTCAGGAAAACCCAATCATCAACTTGAAACTCTAATTTCCTTCTCATTACATCTGCATAGGGCTTCTGGTGACTCTGGGCTATTTTAAGTCTATCTCTAATGAGGTGCACTTTCTTCATAACATCATGAACTGAATCTGTCCCTATCAAGGATATTTCACCTACTTCAAACTAACCAACTACCTACATCTACGCCCATACAATGCCTCATAAGGGCCATCTGAATGCTGAAATGGTAGTTATTATTGTAGGCGAACTCTATAAGAGGAAGGTGATCATCCCAACTACCCTTGAAATCGATCACGCAAGCTCTCAACATGTCTTCTAAGGTCTGAATGGTACGCTCTGCCTAACCATCCATTTGTGGATGAAATGATGTGCTAAGATTAATCTCAGTATCAAGACCTTTCTGAAATGACTTCCAGAAATGAGAGGTAAACTGAGGACCTCTATTTGAAATGATAGACAAAGAAACTCCATGCAACCTGACTATCTCATTAATGTAAAGCTTGGCATAGTCCTCCACCGAATTTGTAGTCTTAACAGTAAAACTCTGTCAACAATCACCCAAATTGAGTCATGTTGTCTGCGAGTACGAGGTAAACTTGTAATGAAGTCTATATTGATCACTTTCCACTTCCAAGTAGGAATGTTGATCTCTTGAGTCATACCTCCTGGTTTCTGATGTTCTACCTTCACTTCCTGGCAATTAGGGCACTTAGCCACAAAATCCGCTATATCCCTTTTCATACCATTCCACCAAAAGACTTTCCATAGATCGCGGTACATCTTAGTGGCACCTGGATGAATTGAATACCTGGAATTATGGGCATCTGCAAGAATCTGTTGTCTCAACTCACCCACTTTAGGAACACATAATCGACCCTGATAGCGAAGCACACAATCTCCCCATTGGGAGAAAACCTCAACTCTTTGTTGATGGACTGCATCCTTAAGTTGAAGCAATATCGGATCACTGTCTTGCTTTTCCTTAACCTTCGTTACCAATGAAGATTCTGACCCATTCTAAACTGTTACACCACCATATGGTATGCTCATAAGGTGAACTCCCAAGCGAGCAAGCTTGTGAACATCTTTTGCTAGTTCTTTTCTCTCTTCCTCAATATGTGCTACACTACCCATAGATAGTCTCCTAAGGACATCTGTTACTACATTGGCCTTACCAGGATGGTAATGCATACTCATATCATAATCTTTGAGGAACTCAAGCCATCTCCTCTGGCGAAGATTCAACTCTTTCTGGGTGAACACATACTGATGGCTCTTACGGTCTGTGAACACATCTACGTGAACACCATACAAGTAATGTCTCCAAATCTTAAGTGCAATCACTATTGTTGCAGGCTCGAGGTCATGAGTCAGATAGTTCTTCTCATTGATGAGTCCACAATTTGGACTCATTTAGGGCTATATTTTGATAGATTTAGTGCCCTCAAATGCATATTTTGTCTCAATATCTGATGAAAATCCTTAAGTTTCAGGTATTTAGAGTTTCAGGCAAAGCATAGACACTACTTGGCAAAAAAGAACAAGGTGCCTGAAAAGAACGTAGAAATGAAGGCTTGAAGATCGCCGAGCCCAGTTGGCGAGTCACTGATAGGCCTGGAGATCGCCTTTTGTTCCAGTGTGCTGAGCCCTAAAGGAAAAGGTCAAGTTGAAGATGAAATGGAGCAGTCGATCGGCGATCCTGACTAACTGCGCCGAATGGTCCTCCGCAACACAAATTTTCAAACACTATAAATATATGTTTAAATTTCTAATATCATATCACTTCTATTATTCGAACTTTTGACAATTTTTGGAGAGTTTTAAGTTTTAGAGGGTTTTGGAGACTTTGTTCTAAGACCTTGAAGATTCAAAGGGTTTCAACTCCAAGAAATTGGACGTGGGTCTCGAAGATTCTTCACTCTTGACGTGTTTTAAGACTTAATTCTTCATACTCAGTTGGTTGAAATTGATATTGGTATAAATTTTTATCTCTTATACATGTCTAGCTTAAACCTCAATTCTTGGGGTGTGATTTTGTAAATATGGGTTAAATTATCTGTTGGGTCTTGCTTGTTTATGGTTTATTTGTTGTTTAAATGTGATTTCGTTTAGTAATTGTGTATGAAGTTAATGGGATTGTAGTTGCAAATACGATTTCATCTTAGTGATTTTTGCTTGCTCGAGAGAGAGGTCGTAAAACTAAGACTACTAAATTGATAGCCGGTGGTATTGGATCGACATGGATTCAACTCGAGAGAGTGAATCCTAGTCCTTCTCCCACACATTCGGCTCGAAAGAGTGAATAGGCTCAGACGGAGGCTGTGCTTAATGCGGCAACTCGGTGTTCGAGAGAAATCGTGTTGATTCGGGGTAAGTTGCTCGAGAGAGAATTTACCCCCAACTATAGTCTAGCCTAGTCACAAATGTTCAACAATTTACTATCAAAAACATGTACTTGATAGTCTAGTTTAACCCGTATTCCTATCACATCCCAAGAATCCCGTCTCCATATCTAGTTTCCTTATATTTTTACTCTTTTTTTGTTGTTAATTTATACAAACTCCCATCAATAATTGACACTTGCGTCACTCCTTAGATTTAATATGTTTTTATTCGTTAATATTTATAGCTATGACTAATTAGAACTTGATTTTATTTTTCTACTAATTCTCAAAACCACTCCATGTGGAACGATCCCAACCCTTGGTTGGGTTATATCACTACACGCGATCGTTTGGCACTTGAACTGAAATAGTGTCAATTGATTACGTTGAACATCAAAATGGCACCGCTGCTGGGGAGTGGTGTTATTTGAGAATTTGTAGTTAAGTAGGATTTTTGTTCTTCTTAGTTGTATTTTACTAATTTTATTTTTAGTTTTGTTTTTCTTTGAGTTGTTGTTGTAGGTAGATACCCTGAGCATGGCTGAGGGAAATGGTGACAAATTGGTTGAGACGAATCAAAAAGTCGAGAGAGACTTCAAGTTAACTGCACTGGTAACTCAGCTGAACGATTTGGCCACCAAAATATCAGAGGTGGAAGACCAATGCAAAAGTCAGGGGATGTACATACCCCCTCATGAGCGGAAAATGTCTAGAGACAAGGAGAACAATTGTGTCGAGGACACACTACAAATCATTCTCCAAAAGATCACCAAATAAGATCAAGTGTTGGAAGAGATGAAGGAGAATATTGAAGTGTTGAATCATATGATCGGCTCTCATTCTAGATCTATCCAGCTAATCATGACACTCATGAGTTATGCAGTGCCTCAGCTTCACTCAAATGAACTATTGGGGTTACCTAGTAACACTAGGGCCAACCCCAATAATGGAGAGTGAGTAAGGACTTGCATCGGACCACGATGTTAACTAAGGCGCTTTTTGGGAGGCAACCCAAGGTCTTAATGCTTTATTTTAAGTTTAGAATAATGGTGTGCTGATTGTGCATGATAACGTGAGGAAAATGTTGAAAAGTGCAACTTGGCAAGTTAGAGATCCAGTGGGTGAATCGCCAACGAAGTCGGCCACCCTGATCGAGACCGATGTTAGACTTGAGACAAATTCAAAATGAGAGTCTGTAAAACTCAGCGAACACTTGAAATTATTGGCGAGTCGCCAAACAGGTCGGTGAACACGACATAGTCCGCCAATTGGACCTCTATACTAATAGAGGTCTTGTAAAACTCGGCGAGGTAAATGACCAATCCACGAGTCGCCGATAAGATCGGCAATCATGACTAATGTTGCCGAATGGATGCGAACTGGATAGTTATATATGGCCAAAGTGTTTAGAATTTCAAACTTTTCACTTTCCCTCTCTTTTAAACTTCACAAACTCACACCAAGTTAGTATTTTCAACATTCTTGCATTCCATAATTATTTTGGTTGTTGATTTGTGCTCGGAGTTAGAAAACTTTGCCGCCTAGCATCACAAATTTATATTGTTCCGCATAAAAGGTTGGTTTTCTGAATCTAGTGTTTATTTTTATCGCATTTTGTACTTATTTGCAAATGATCATATCGTATTGTCGTGTGCTAGGCCTCTCTGATAGGATTAGAATGCTTAAATGCTAGTTTTAATTCGATAATCTTGCTCGTATGGTTTTGATCGTCGAATGCTCGTATTTTTGTGCCTTAAATTGAGTCGAATTTTGTGGGGTATGCTTGCATGTTAGTTAGATTTGTTGGGTGAAGTCTGAGTAGCCCGTATTTGTGCTAAATTGCGTAAATTGAACAATGATGGAGTGGTTAACACCATTCCTAAGGGCAAAAGTCGTCAAATGGCCAAATTTGACAAAATTGGGAAAAATCTGAATATCCTGGGGTGAGGGGTGTTATGGGTCTGAGCTTAATTGTACGAGGCACGTTGGGCCGTTTGGCGAGTTGGGTCGAGCTCGCCGAACCAATCGGCAGTTCACATAATATCCCCATATCACCTTTAAAATCCATGCTATGTGTTATTGGTTTCTGTAATATTTGGTGAGAATTCTGAGGTCGCCAAAAGCACTCGGCGACTTGCCGAAAGTATTTTTGATAGCCCTTTGTCTGCACCCTTGAACCTTTGTTGCACTATGACTTTTGGCGGACAAACCCTTGCTCGCCGATAGGACTTTCCCATCGCTGACTCGTTTTAATTTCTTAGCCAATCCCTTCGGCGAGCCCGATCTAGACCGCCAAAAAGATTCGGCGATTCGCCTACCTGATCGGCGAGTGTCTGTAGTACATTTTTTGTGCTTTGATATGAATATTTACTGACTTTTCTCCGATGTTTTGCAGACATGGTAAGAACAAATCTAGATAGGCCACCCCAGAAAAAGTCATGGGGCATTACCATAAATGAAAGGGGAGCAAATCCTACAAAGAGGAGAAGGTAAGAACTCCTATCGAGAGATAAAGGCAAACGAAAACAGCACACATTTGAAAGAGTAGTTGTTGACACCCGGACTGAGTTGTCTGAAACTGAAGATGAGCATCCCTTGATTTTCCGAAGGAATGAGATACGGGCTAGATCTCAAACCACGTCCACCAGAGTCCCTTCAGATGCCATTCCTCCAACAACAGACTCAGTGCCAACTCAGGCACCTCCTATGACCCCCATGCCTCCTGTCGTTCCTCCTCCCAAGCTCCTAAACAGATTAAAAGCTGATGGTTTACAAACCATGCTCGAGGAGAAGCTACTTTCAACAGAAGGCTTAGACGGGAAGTATGGGAGACCCTCCGCTACCATGAGTTTGAGCAGTTCACCAAACCCCGAGGCCCTTACATTCCTACCTGGGTTCGGGAATTCTATACAGCTTATGGGGAGTTGGTGCCCAAGAACAAGAAGAAGACGAGCGAGTTCAGACCGGTGAAGTCGGTCATGGTCAGAGGCAGGGAAGTTGCGTGCAACAGTGAGCATACTAACACTATATTGGATAGACCGCTGCATTATACACTTCCTTATGAGCGATTGCCCATGTTGCTCAGTACCTAGATGACTTGAAATGTTGGTTGGCCCCTCTGATTTCTGACACCACCCCGAGGTGGATCGAGGGAGGGGTCCTTATTGAGAAGACGGACTTGAGTATTGTTGCCAGGTTCTGTTTTGGCTTTATTAGCAGCACCATAATGCTATCCTAGAACGAGTCCGTCTTGCGCCATCCGAAAGCAGCTTGCCTTGTTTTTATCATGTCTAGGAGGCGCATCGACCTAGGACTATTGATTTCACAAGAGATGGCCATGAGAGCCAAGAAGAGATAGACTTCTCTGTCATTTTGAGTCCTGATCACTGAGCTGTGCCGGCATGCTGGAGTACCCTGGGATACTGCGAGGGATATTAAGGTCACCCCTTCATCCTCCACTGGGACCTGGTGTATTGAGGCTGAGTACACACGAGAGGAGGTGGACAGAAGGAAAGCAACTCCGACAGACATTTCTCCAGAGGTTGATGTTGACTCATTAACTGCAGCCACATCTTCGCCTACTCTAGCCTCTGGGCCTTCAGGTACATCCGCTCCTTCCTCTTCTTCACAGGCCCCAGGTGTTTCCTCCTGTTCCCGGCCTGTCAGGATTACTCAGGCCATGATCCTGAAGATGGGGCATTTGGCCCAATCAACTGACATGCGGGAAACCCGACTCGAAAGATCCATCCCAAGGATGATCGAGAGTGCCATATTTGCTGCACTCAACCCCTCCAGACTTCTGTTGATGCGTTGACTGTGAGAGTCATACCTTATGAGAGCAGACAGGGGAAGCCTCTGAGGTAACGGCTTTGAAAGCCAAAGTAGCAGATCTAAGAAAGGACGTAGACTATCTAAAGTCTACCGACTTCAATTCATTAATAGAGGCTTCTGATAATGAAGATGCCCAGAGACTTCAGTGATTCCTCCGGTTACCACCGAAGAGGTACAGAGGGATGGCACAGCAGGTGATGAGTCGAATGAAGAGACCGAAGAGGAGCAGATGGCGGTACACGATGATGATATGATAGAGAGCCGAGAGGAGAGCATATTTAGAGATTTGCCAGATCTGATGGAGATAATTGTGCAGTCGGTGATCCAGATATCACCGACTGAGACATCCACAATAGCTCCTAGTGGATCTGGCACTGCTATTCCTTCTGAGGTTATTCCAGGCATTGATGCCCAAGTACAGACTGCTACACCAGGTACTAAGGCCCATACAGATGGAGAGACTGCATAGACAAAACCCTTTGTTTACTCTCTGTCTTACTTTCTTTCACTTTTGGATATGTTAATTCATTTGCATTTGAGGACAAATGGTTTTTATTTGTGGTGGGGTGAGGCCCACCTTTTGTCTGAATATTGATGCTTCGATGTTTTGTGCATATAATTGGGTCGTTTTGCTTATAATTGTGTCTTACACAGCTTCTTGTGGAAGTTGAGCTTGTGGCTCCTTTTATTTTAAATTGTAAATGATTTTGACCCTTCCAAAAAATTTTAAAATTTTTGCCACCTCTTGTACGTGTGGAATTTGGCTCTTCTTTAGCAAATTTGAGTCTCGGTTTTGATCAATATCGATGACTCAAATAGTGCTCATAATTAAACGAACATGAATGTGCGGCTACGATGAGACCAATTGAAGTTACATAGGCAATACGTGAACTCTTTGCATCTCGTTGTGACTAGCCAATTATCAAATTGATTCTCTTGTGATGAACGTTGCACACTAGCAAAAGTGTGGAGTCTTGTTTGACTTTAGTGTGGATGCTTTGTGTGATGAGATTACTGTGAACCATGCATGATAACAACTAGAATTTACCCCGTTGGTCCGGTCGACTAAGTATGGCTATCTGTTGATATGATCTTAGGCAACTTCAAAAAGTGTGAGCCAATTTGACATATACCTCTTTTGTGGCCCACCTTGTGAGTGTGTGAACCTCATTTGAACACCCTTGAGCCTTACCTTTCTTTGGAAGAAACTTGATAAAAACATGACCTTTATTAAATCCACTTCCCATAATCCTAATGATTTGTGGTTGATTGAATAGCCAACTTAGGCCAAAAGCCTAAGTTGGGGGTGTGGTGAAAAGAAAAGACAAGTCAAGAAGTGCAAGAAAAGTCCCTTTTAACCCATGGTGTTTAGAAAAATGGAACCCCTCCATACAAAAAAAAAGACAAGAGAAAAGAAAAAGAAAAAGTTGTGAAATAAAGTTATGACAAATGTCAAAAGAAATGGGGTTCCGAACAATCCATGGAAGTGAATAATGGGATGAGTTATGAGCACTAAAGAAATTGATGAAAGAAGAGGAAATGGAGTGTTGAAAGCACCACATTTCATGAGGATGAAAGTCACTGAGCCTAAATGACCATACCTTTGCACTCAGTCCCATTACAAGCCATGAAAATACCTTTTTGATTTTGAGTGAGCTGAAACAATTGTTGATTGGAAAATACGGGTAAACCTATGGGTGAAAGCATCAATTGTGTTCTTCTTTGTAAGAGTGAGTGTTGAATTTGATTCCAGAATTTTAAATGATTAAACCATTATGTGTAAATATGGAATCATTCTTTATGTGAGGGCATTCAAATACCTTTGTTGAGCTCGAACTTGCATTTGAAGAAAGTATAGTGAGCTTGAGAATCTTTGATAATGGTGTATCACAACTTGAGTCTTTGAGTATACAATTGATTCTTGCATGAGTAAGTTTAGTCTTGTTGTGTACATTCATGGTTGAGTCTTGTGTAGCACTGTTTGAGACATCCTTTTTGGACTGCCGAACTTGAGTTTTATTTGAGCAAAAACAAAAGTTTAAGTTGGGGGTGTTGATGAGTCCACAATTTGGACTAATTTAGGGCTATATTTTGATAGAATTAGTGTCCTCAAATGCATATTTTGTCTCAATATCTTATGAAAATCCTTAAGTTTCAGGTATTCAGAGTTTGAGGAAAAGCATGGACACTAATTGGCAAGAAGGAACAAGGCGGCTGAAAAGAACGAAGAAATGAAGGCCTGAAGATCGTCGAGCCCAGTTGGCGAGTCGCCGATGGGCCTAGAGATCGCCTTTTGTTCCAGTGTGCTGAGCCCTGAAGGAAAAGGTCAAGTTGGCGATGAAATAGAGCAGTCGACGCGACGCCGATCAATTTTGCAAAGTAGTACCATATCGCCCAACGACTCAAACTGTGAAGAGGCTGAAGGCTAAAGCAGGAAAGCGATGAAATCAACCAAAAGGCGGATCGCCGAGCGTATCGGTGATCGCAATTAACTGCGCCGAATGGTCCTCCGCAACACAAATTTTTAAACACTATAAATACTTGTTTAAATTTCTAATATCATATCACTTCTATTATTCGATATTTTTACAGTTTTGGAGAGTTTTAAGTTTTAGAGGGTTTTGGAGACTTTGTTCTAAGACCTTGAAGATTCAAAGGGTTTCAACTCCAAGAAATTGGACGTGGGTCTCGAAGATTCTTTACTCTTAACATGTTTTAAGACTTAATTCTTTATACCCAGTTGATGCAAACTGATATTGGTATAAATTTTTATCTCTTTTACATGTCTAGCTAAAACAGCAATTCTTGGGGTGTGATTTGTGAATATGGGTTAAAATATTTGTTGGGTCTTGCTTGTTGATGGTTTATTTGTTGTTTAAATGTGATTTCGTTTAGTAGTTGTGTATGAACTTAATGGGATTGTAATTGCAAATACAATTTCATCTTAGTGTTTTTGGCTTGCTCGAGAGAGAGGTAAAACTAAGACTACTAAATTGATAGCCGGTGGTATTGGGTCGACATGGTTTAGCTCGAGAGGGTGAATCCTAGTTCTTCTCCCACACATTCAGCTCGAGAGAGTGAATGGGCTAAGGCGGAGGCTGTGCTTAATGCGGCAACTTGGTGTTCGAGAGAAATCGAGTTGATTCGGGGTAAGTTGCTCGAGAAAGAATTTACCCCCACTATAGTCTAGCCTAGTCACAAATGTTCAATAATTTACTATCAAAAACATGTACCTGATAGTCTAGTTTAACCCGTATTCCTATCACATCCCAAGAATCCCGTCTCCATATCTCGTTTTCTTATATTTTTACTCTCTTTTTTGTTGTTAATTAATACAAACCCCCATCTATAATTGATGCTTGCGTCACTCCTTAGATTTAGTATGTTTTTATTTGTTAGTATTTATAGCTATGACTAATTAGAACTTGATTTTATTTTTCTACTAATTCTCAAAACCACTCCCTGTGGGAACGATCCCAACCCTTGGTTGGGATATATCACTACACGAAATCGTTTGGCACTTGAACCGAAATAGTGTCAGTTGATTATGTCGAACATCACTCATGCACCTTAATTTGTCTAGAAGCATAAGCTATAACCTTACCTCGATACATCAACACACAACCTAGGCCGAATATGGATGCATCACAATAGATAATATAACCGTCTGAACCATCTGGTAGAGTCAAAATAGGAGTTGTAGTCAACCTAGTTTTCAGTTCTGTGAAGCTTTTCTCACAATCATCTGATAATTGAAACTTGACATTTTTCAGAGTCTACTTAGTCAATGGAGAGGCTATGGATGAAAATCTCTCCATGAACCTTCTGTAGCAACCCGCTAGACCCAAAAAACTTCTGATATATTTAGGAGAGGTAGGTCTGGACCATTGTTTCACTGCTTCTATTTTCTAAGAATCCACTCGGATCCCTTCGCTAGACACAATATGCCCAAGGAAAGCAACTGACTGCAACCAAAAGTCACATCTGCTAAACTTAGCGAATAACTGGCGATCCTTGAGAGTCTGCAGGACAACCCTCAAATGATTTGCATGTTCTTCCACATTCCTAGAGTAAATGAGGATATCATCAATAAACACAATAACGAACAAGTCCAATTACTGCTTGAACACTTTGTTCATCAAATCTATGAAAGTTGCAGGAGCATTGGTTAGTCCAAATGACATAACTACAATTCGTAATGACCATACCGAGTTCTGAAGGCTGTTTTGGGAATGTCACTATCTCTGACTTTGAGCTGATAATAACCGAATCTGAGGTCTATCTTTGAGAAATGACTAGCACTCAGAAGTTAGTCAAACAAGTCATCAATCTTGGGGATAGGATACTTATTCTTGATTGTGACTTTGTTCAACTGCCTATAGTCAATGCACATTCTGATAGACCTATCTTTCTTTTTCATGAACAACACCGGTGTACCCCATGGGGAAATACTAGGTCAGATGAAGCCCTTGTCTAGAAGGTCTTTCAACTTCTCCTTCAATTCCTTAAGCTCAAATGGATCCATTCTGCAAGAAGGAATAAAGATAGGCTGGGTATCTAGAAGGAGATCAATTCCAAAGTCGATTTCCCTTTCGGGAGGAACTCTGGGAAGATCTTCTAGAAACACTTCTAGGAACTCATTTACTACTGGAACTGACACAAGAGTTGGGGTTTCAGAGCTTGAATCCTTAACCCGAACTAGATGATAGAGATACCCCATAGAGATCATCTTTCTAGCCTTACGGTAAGATATGAATTGACTAGTAGGCACTGAGCTACTATCATTTTATTCTAGGATTGGCTCGTCTGGAAACTGAAAACGAATGATCCTAGTTCTACAATCTACTGAGGCATAACATGAATGTAACCAATCCATACCTAAAATGATATGAAAGTCTACCATTTCTAACTCTACAATATCTGCTGAGGTAATTTTTTGGGAGACTGTGACAGGGCAATTTCTGTATACCCGTCTAGCTATAACTGGGTCACCGACTGAAGTAGAGACTGAGAAGGGTTCTGAAAGAGTTTTTGGACTGACACCTAAGATTACTGCTATATAGGGAGTTACAAAAGACAAAATAGTCCCTGTTGTCTTTCCACTGAGTGTACCATATGTGAGCAACATCCTTAAGCTGGTAGGATGCCAACTCAACCCTACCATTACTAGTCACTTGCATCACTCCAAAGATTTTCTTAACCTCATCAATGAAATTCTATGGGTCTTCACCAACTTACGATCCTAAAAACTCAGGCGAATTCATCCTAACAAAATCTCGAACTCTAGCTGCCATTGATCTACCATTTTTATTAGTAGGAACTAGAACCTGCTGATTGTTCTAGTTGGTCATACTCTGAGCCAAAAGCTGAATCGCATTTTGAAACTGTACGTTTGAAATCTCGTTGTCTGGACCAGAGGAACTGCGTTAGCATTGCGTGCATCAACATTCCTTGCATAAGCTCTACGAGGAGGCATGATCTTAAGCGCATAATGACGGATTAGAACGAGGAACTTGGATCATACCTCACGCACGATAAGGGTAACAAAGAGAGTGAAGTTTTCCTAAAACACTTCGTAGCCTCCATCTCATTAGATGTGGTGCACTTCATACCCATGAAAAGGACTCTACTTAGTGCTACTTTTAAGACATCCTAGGACTCTTAAACCTACTGATGTGATACAAAGTTTGTCACTCCCCGAAGCTATCCCCAGGACGCGAACACGAGACCTAGGATCACGAGTGACCCCAAGCTAACCCTGCTGGCATATCTTAAGCATACTAAATAAACTGAATTAGGAAAGTACTGTGCGGAAACTAAATCATAAGATAAACTGAAATATGGGGAATACCTATTTAAGCTTAAATCTATATAAAACTGAGAAGAGTTTAAGATACTGAAATAAAACTCAAATGCTAAAACTAAATCTAACTATGTCTGAAATAAGCCTCTAACTAACTAGAAGTGATGGGACATGCCCCAGCTAAATCTAGAAAAACTGAAACTAAAGACCAAAAATAGATAAGAAACATGGATGTCGTCCTCGAAGAATGAGGACTCACCACTGATGCTGCTGAGCCTAAGATCGGGAACCGATCTATGCGTGATCTAAATGTTGAGGACCTGAACTTACATCATGAGAAGATGTAGTACAGAGTATGCGTCAGTACTTGAAAGGTACTGAGCATGCAGAATATAATAAAGCTGAATAAAATACATAACTAAACAAAGCATATAACTAAGCAATGACATACGGTAAGCTTAACTATACTAAAACTACTGAACATGAACTAACTGCATGCAATGACCAAGTTTAAAACATGCTGAAACTAAAATCTGAACTATAACTGATAACATGGTCAATGCAATAGAATCTGACTATTGGGACCTACTAATGACCGACATAAAACCACATGAGATAAATGTGGAGTCCGATGTATACGTCCTATCGAAAGGACCCAATATACCCTGCCAGAGGTATAGAGACATGACTGACGTGATTACTAAAATGTAATGCCCACAAAGGGGACTTATAAGCCTACGGGGGCACGTAGTTCTAGGACTATTCGGGTACCCTGAACCCTAGTCCACTCGGTCTAAGCCTACTCCCAATTAAAATGTATATAAGCAATATTATGACTGAAATGCTGAAGTACTGGATATCTCAATTACTGACATACAAACTCTGAGAATGAAACAATTATAACTAATAATGTGACATTCGTAAACTGAAGCATGTATATCTGAAATAACTGACCTAGCATGTGTAATTCATGA
>JAJOOR010023833.1:0-20025 GCA_036250505.1 Solanum acaule
CTTTAAGTCTTAAAACAAAGTTAAAAGCATTTGCAAAAGACTTCTTGAAAAGACTCTAAGAACTTCCTAGACTTAGCTCTTGACTTTCCTTGAATTTGAATTTATGGATTCAAGGTTATGATTCATGTTTTTGGATGATTTCTAGATGTTTAGAAGTCATTTAGAGTAGTTAGAATCAATAGGAAGTGTTAGTACACTTTAGAAGTACTTAAACGGGCTAAACGACGAAAAATCGGTGAAAAACGATGATCCGGGTGCATCCCTGGAGCGCCATGCCAGCCCCAAATTACTGGGGCTCCAAAATGGCGCACTGCTGGTGCCCGCCCCAGCCTTTCTAGCGCTATGGGGGCGCGTCGCGCCACCTGTTCCTTAGGCAAAAATCTGACAAACTTTTGGTCTCATTTTTTGATCTTAAATCGATTTTAATCGATTCTCTTTCTCAAATTCACTTTAGAATCACATACCCAAAGCACATACACAAAATCTAACTCATACAAATCAAGGAATCAACACTTTAATATCAAGAAACTCCTTAATCTCCACTCATATTCAAGAACGAAATCAATTCAAGAACAACTATAAGAACATCAAATTCTCAATCTTTTTAGGACGAAAGTACGCTGAATTAAACATGCTTGGCGCGTGGGTGAACTAACCCAATGCTATGTGATCTCACATACCTTGTAGGGATCACCCCCGATGAAATCCACAAGCTAAACTCGACGATCTTGACGAATCTTGCTTCTCTTCTCCTTTCTCCTCTTCTTTTCTCTTTTCTCCAAGCCCTAGCATATTTTGGTAAAAGCGTAAACTGATATAATTCTGATTAGACCCTAACTTAATTACCAAAAATGAAATAAAATAATTGGGCAAGAAAAAGACCAAACTACCCTTTCAAAATCCGGATTGAACTTTCCTTATTCCAGCAGCCCAACTTCTAAAGGGAATAACTCACTTATACGAACTCAGAATCGTACAAACTCAACGTCGTTGGAAAGATAATTCCAAGATATTTCCTACCATATTTGGAAGTTCCTCTAACTCATCTTGAGGTACAAGTTATGGTCGTTTGAAGTTGACCAAAGACTCAACTTAACACACTTAACAAATTTTTCCCGATTTTTCATTCTTTCCAAAAATGTGTATTTCCTCTTTTTAACTTCTTTCTAGTTATTTTTAGTTACGGGGTATTACAGGTATGATTGATGTGAGAGTAGAAAGCAGATATGTGAAGCTTTAGGGAAGGGCAAATACAAATCTTCAAAAATTCGATTCACAGATGGTACAAACCAAGTAATAGTGTCTTGTGTCTGCATGCAAATTTTACTACTTAACCTCTCAAAATTTCTTAAACTTCTTAGGTTGATCAACTCAAACTTGGTACATCAATTTTATTGTACCATTTAACCGCACTTTATGATAATTACACAATGTAGCATAACAAAGTAATTTCTACAGTCTACTTATGCCTTTGAGCCTAGCCTCATCATAATTATTTCTCTTGATCCTTCTACCCTGCTCCCTCTCTCCCCTATTTACTCGAGAAAGGGAATTAAGGGTGAAGATAATGAAAGTCGAATCCAAAAAGAGATAATCGGATGAGTCATTCAAAGAGTCAACCATCATACCAATATACCCTGCCTTAACAAAATAGAGGGAAAACAAATAACATCATGATTAAGTTAAGCATGGAAAATGGATTCTTTTAATGGAATGCCCCCCTTTGGTTCTTAAAGGCAGATCAATAACAATTTTAATAGACATAAGATTCACCTGGAAAAAATACGAATGCATAATTGTCTCTAGATTGATATAGCCACCTCGACATTTTCAACATTATATAAGGATCACCCAAAAATAAAATCTAGAACCTATCTTAGTATCACTTATTGAAACTTTATCAAGAGGTTATATACCGAATATGTTAAATATTGGAGAGTGCACAAAATAAATAGCACATTAGTTGCTGGTAAAACAAAAGAACGACCACCCTGATTTCTTCCCAAGAAAATATCAAAATGTACGCATGTAATGTAACAGTAAATCACTTGAAGTCTACAATTCAGATCATTTTTTAAAAGAATTTCGATTATACAATTTTTTGTTATATCTAATATAATAAGCACAGAAAAAAAATTCTAAAAAAAAGATATATATAGTGGTACATGCGTGCATATAGAGAAATTTATAACAAAGAGAGAATAGTGGAGATGATAGATCGAGTAATTTAGAAGGTACTTGGACAACTCAAAAATGACATAGAAATATGACCATAACACACTTTTCCAAAAAGAACAAAACTTACTTGTTACACAATGATACAGCAAACAAGAAAATCAGAAGCTACAAATGTACAATTGATCAATAAATTAGTGTTGATTTTTGAATGTGTGAGATGATGAGCATTATTAGATTCAGAAATTGATCTGCAAATGGGGTTGGTATATTATCTATGTTTTGAATACTAACATGAAGGAGCAGAAGTAACCTGAGAGACAGTGGAGTATTCATGTACAAATACCATATCCAAAGTGTTAGTCCTAAGTGGAGCCACTACTTGAAGAAGCTGGATAAAGCTCTACCCGATTGGCAAAGTTGGTGTCTGGCATCTCTCTGATTTTTCTATAGTTATGTTGTAGTGTTCGTCCTTCGCTTGCTCACTTATATATAAGGGCAAATATTAGTGCGAGTTGAATCTAAATATTCCTTCAGCATCTGAAAATGAATGACACAATATATATTGAATAACTTGAAAATAGAGAATCGACATTTTTGAAGAACTTTATCAACACATTGAAACAATACTTTTTAAAAATTTAGAAGTTAGTAAATGAATTTTAATTTAAAGTAAAATGAAGCCTAAGAAGGAAAGCTGATGTTTCCTCTTCACCAGAGCAACTATGAACCCCAAACACAAAAGTCCACTGTAATAAAGTTCAGATCACCATAAAGCTTGTAAATGAGTATGATATTGTCTGCCATGATCGTAAGGTTTTTCTCGAAATATCTCACACTATTAAGAGATTCTACATCTTATATGTAGTTTCCAATCTTTTCTTCAGAGGTATATTAGCTCTCTAGATTAGGTCCTATAATGTGTCAACACAACCATAATGAACACAAAAAGATACTTATTTTGTGGCTCATAGTAAATATAAGTAATTCAAAACCGCCCTCTATATCTTAATCCCTACTCTTGATTTTCCCATATGTAAGCATGTAACGGAAAAATGAATGAGTTTTTATTTATTTTATGTTTTCCATAGATATCTAGTTCTCACTTTCTAGATGACTACACTTAGTAGATTAATACCAACACAATCATTATTTAAGTACATGAAGTGATGTCCAGTCTATAGTAAATATGAATATATATAGAAAAGAGATGTTCACCGAGGGGTGATCCTCAAGCGCATATCATTCTGGAACACTGAGAATGCAGTCATTTCATTGTTCCTGGCTCATATCTCCTTCTCTCGCTCTCCTTGTCTTTGTTTTTTAAAATACATGAAATATACACCGTTTCTCTTTTTCTAAAGTTGCAGTGATTCACGTCTGAAGGATTTTAAGCATATCACATCTTACAACAAAGAATACGAGAAAGGTTTTGAGTCTCACATTGCCCTATTTTGCTCCATTTTACAATGATCCATCACTACACATCAGATTTGTTGTTCTTATGATAATAATCACCCTACACTAGAAAAATCATGTAAATATCAAATGTGTAAGTGAGGAATTGCTAAAGTATAATGCAAAAAAAAAGTTTGAGAAAGTGGTCATGGATATTCAATAACAGTGAAAACACTAGTAATATCTTGGAAGTTCAAACTCTAACAAATAAGTATTTTGCACTACTGAAAAGATAAAATGAATATATAAAGATTTTCAAGTTCAAGCATATACTTCTGAACATATTAACGCTTATACTCAGCAACAGAAGCCAAAAAAATTCATTACTGACCCAGAATCTTCATAATTAACAGGAGAGTATGTTGTGTAGGGAAAAGAAATGAAAAGGTATTTTAGTTCATTCAAACATACTATCGAACACCAATTTTAAAATTAAGTTAAAAAAGCAATATACAATTTAAACACAGAATACATAATTTGTAATACATCTCATAAGATGTAACGACTCGTTCCCATCGTTATAGAAAAGCCAACGGGGGAAAATTTGGGGCGAGAAAACTTTTTCGTAGTATTTAGATTTTTCCCAACCTTGTCCAGATTTAGACGAAATCGTAGTCTTTGAGGTGTAGAGAAATCTGGTAATAATCGGGTGGATCTCTTATGGTTTTGATTACATGAGTAGTTAGATAACTCATTAAGGAATTCGTACGACCTTACGAAATTGAATTCGGACGAGTAGAACTCCTTAAATTGATCTTAGCGTAAAGGGTGTTTTCTGATCGTCGTGGGTTATTGGTGTGTTGTGAAATGGTATTTTGGAATTCTTTTAATTAGCTCTCTGGTTCCATTTGGACCGCTTTGGCAAGATAGTTGCCGCTCTAGCGTGGCTGCCGCAGCGGGATGATGGTCACTGTGGCAAGTACGACGAGACTCAAAATCAAAGATGAAAGACAAATAGCTCACTGTTACGCAGAAGCCGTTGGGGCGGGGTTCTGGTCGCTTTTGCGAGGCCACTGCAGCAGGACTGACGTGACTTAAAGTCATAAATAAACCTCTAAATGACCTTATTTGTCACTTTTTGACTTTTAGAGCTAAGGAACGAACACTAGACGACTCTTACTCATTTTTCACCATTCTTGAGGCTAAGGGTAAGCTTTTCACTCCTCGAATCCACTTTTCTAGGGTTGATAGAATTGTTAGTAATCTGGGTATTTAATGACTATTTATTGATTCTCATAGTATATTATTTATAGACCAACAAAAAGCAGAACGAATCCGGAAAGGGAAGGATCAAGTTTCTTAGGGTTTCAAGGTAGGTTATGGTTGAGATTCTATGATTGTGTGATGCATGTTTGTTCTTACTTCATTATGATACTTGTATGTGTATGAATGTTGCAATGTTGATCACACTTGTTTTAACTAAGATAATGAAATATGATTGCCATGAAATCATGACTTAAATGTATGATCTTGATGATATACTTGTGATTGTGATTGTGGTGTGTGAATGGGATCGGTTGCCACGTTCCAGCATAACTAACTTGGATTGGATAGCCACGTTCCGGCATAAATATGAGATTAATTGCCATGTTTCAATGAGAGGACCAATGATGTGATATAGAATATGAAACTCATCGTTGTTCGTAATTCTTGATAATGTTGTATTCGTTGATATATATGCATGTGATTATATTGTTGTCTTGACTTGTTTATGTTGCATTAGTGGGATAGCCGCGTGATCGTAGCAGTACACTGTGGTTGTGTACGAATACTGCACTTGCTCTTATTTTTGTTGAGTCCAGGGCATTTTCCAGCGGCTACTAACATACCTCGCTTAGGAGATTAGTGATAGTCACTTAGAATTCAAGGGTGAGCCAATTCTTTCGGGTTGCCATGTGATTCTATTTCGTCTATGTCCACCATTTTTGGACATAGACATTTGTTATAGTCTGTTGATTAGTCTATTAGTTGGGGTTGTATCCCTTCTTGTTTAGACTTGGATTATTTGTTAGATGTTTTGGTACATTGACTTTCAGGTACTAGGTTATTCTTCCGCATTGTTAGTTATTATTGTTAGACTTTTGTTAGAGTTTATGGGAACTCTATTTTAATTTCCTTAGTGTTGATTTAAATGCCTTAGTTTTTAGATTATTTGCTTGGTTTATGCTGTAGTAGTGGTTCTCCCATCGGAGTGTTAGTGTGTGTGCCAATCACGATGGTCTGGGTCATGAAAAAGTTGATATCAGAGCCTAGGTTCGTTGATCTCGATGTACCAAAATGAGTCTAATAGAGTCTCGCGGAATGGTACATGGACGCCTTTACTTTTCTTCGAGAGGCTATAGGACTTTAGGAAATCTCTTTATTTTTCTCTCGTCTCTTTTCATGCTATGACTTTATTCCAGTTGGTATATGGCGATTCAAATTGGTATCTAACCTGCTTCACTCTTCTATCCGTAGATGGTTAATACTAGGTAAAATGGTGTTAGGCTTGTAGCTCTTATCAATGCTCTAGTAGAGGAATCTGCAGCGAGAAGTCGCGGTCGAGGCTGGGGTTGAGGAAGAGCTAGGGGTAGAGGTCGTGGGAGAGTAGCGCCTGTTGTGAATGAGGTATCAATTGATAATGTTACTATGAATGAGAACCCTCCTGCGCATAATGAGGAGATAGAAGAGGATATTGAGGAAAATGGATAAGAGGAAGAGGTGCCAGCAGAGACTGCGGTTGTTGCTCCCATTGATCCGGTGTTAGCTCAACATAATATGGCGTTCTTGAAAGGGTTGGTAGGTCCTGGAGTGCTTCTATCTGCTCAAGCAACTCAAGCTCCTACTAATCCTCCTATTGCTAGCACTGCGCCAAGACGGGTGGAAATGTAGGTACTGAAACTTTCTTCCATCCTTTGTTGGGTTTCGTTATGACCGGTAATGAGCATGACATGTTGACTAAGTTCTTGTAGATTAAACCTCCGGTATTTCTTTGTTCTAAAACTGAAGATGCTTATGAGTTTATCTTAGACTATTATGAGAGGCTGCATAAATCGGGTATTGTTCACCAACATGGGGTTGAGTTTGTGTCTTTCCTACTTCAAGGGGAGGCTAAGCAATGGTGGAGAGCTTATATGGAGTGCAGATCTTCTACTTTACCTCCACCTACTTGGACCCAATTTCATGCTTTGTTTCCAGAAAAGTATGTGCCTAGAACCTTGAGAGATCGTAAGAAAGATGAGTTTATGGCTTTAGAGGAAGGTGGTATGTGTGTGGCTGCTTATGAGGCAAGTTCCATGCTTTATCTAGATATATGCTACGCAGTTCGTTACTACTGAGGAGAAGAGGATCTGGCTATTTATTAGAGGTTTGAATTATGAGTTGTAAGTATTATCTGTTCATATGACCTCTGCAGGGAGGACCTTTAATGAGGTGATAGACTATGTTAAGAAAGTATAGGGGGTGAGGCGTGACTGTCAAGCTAAGGCGTGGGCAAAAAAGGGCCAAGAACTCGGGTAACTTTCAAGGTTCTTATTCCAAGGGGTCTGGAAGGCCAACACTTGCAGCCAAGCCAATTCAGTCTGCTATGCCCGCCTCTACAGGTTGTTAATCAGAAACTCCATCTCAAATTTTTTAGGATAGCCAGGGAGTCGCGCCTTCGACAGGTGGCAGGCCATCTTTTGATCATATTTGTTACGACTGTGGAGAACCTGTGCATATGAGGAGAGATTGTCCCCACCCACGTGTGTTAGATTCCGCGCGGCAGCAGTCTAGAGCAGTGGTACCCGCGGGGATTGGTAATAATGGTAGAGGACATCCAAAAGGTGGACGAGGAGGTAATCAACGAGGTCGTAGAGGTAGAGAAAATGGTAACAGAGGTAGGGGTAACGCGCAACCAAGTAGGGAAGTGGCTTGTCATGATGATATTGCTCAGTGTTATGCTTTTCTGGGCAAGAATGAGGCGGAGGCGTTTGATGCGGTGATCACATGTACTATTCTTGTCTGTAACCAAATGGCTAATGTGTTATTTGATCCGGGTTATACTTATTCTTATGTATCTGTGCGATTTGCCTCTGAGTTTGATATTATTTGTGATGTACTTAATGCCCCTATTCGTGTTTCTACCCCAATTGGAGAGTCAGTCATAGTCACCCATGTCTATCCTACTTGTCCTATTTTGTTTATGGGTTTTCAGACTTGGGCTGATTTGGTGATTTTTGATATGATTGACTTTGACATATTCTTAGGCATGACTTGGTTGTCCCCATTTTATGAAGGGCTTAATTGTAATACTAAGTCTGTAACTTTAGAAATTCTGGGAAGGGAAAAATTAGAATGGGAAGAGGTGTACAAGCCTAAGCAAGCTAAGATTATATCCTCTATTCGGGCTAGTAAATTAGTAGAGCAGGGTTATTTGGCTCATGTGGCTCATGTTAGGGATGTTGAGATTGAGGCTCCATCCATTGGGTCGATTCCTGTGGTGTCTGAATTTTGTGAAGTGTTTCCAAATGATTTGCCTGGTATGCCTCCGGATAGAGATATAGATTTTTGAATTGATTTAGAGCCTGGTACGCACCCCATTTCAATCCCTCCATATCACATGGCTCCGGCAGAATTAAGAGAGCTTAAAGCTCAAATCCAACAGCTTCTTGATAAAGGATTTATTCATCCTACTACTTCCCCTTGGGGTGCTCCGGTGTTGTTTGTTAAGAAAAAGGATGGTAGTATGAGAATGTGTATAGTTTACTGGCAATTAAATAGAGTAACTATTCGAAACAAGTATCGTTTGCCTCGAATAGATGATCTTTTTGACCAATTGCAAGGTGCATCAGTTTTCTCTAAGATTGATTTGAGATCCGGTTACCATCAATTGAAAATTAGGCCTGAAGATATAGCCAAGACGACGTTTAGAACTCGTTATGGGCACTTTGAGTTTTTGGTTATGTCTTTTGGTTTGACCAATGCGCCTGCAGCTTTCATGAGTTTGATGAATGGGGTGTTCAAACCATTTCTTGATTCATTCGTTATAGTTTCTATTGATGATATTTTGGTTTATTCGAAAAGTGAAGAAGAGCATGCCAACCATCTTCGTATTGTTTTGGATGTTGTGGGGAAGCAAAATCTATATGCTAAATTTTCTAAGTGTGAATTTTGGTTATAATCGGTAGCATTTTTGGGACATGCAGTTTCAAAAGAAGCGGTAATGGTAGATCCTCAAAAGATTGAAGCGGTTAAGAATTGGGTAAGGCCTAGCTCTATGACGGAAGTTACGATTTTTGTGGGACTCGCTAGCTATTATCGTCGATTTGTTAAGAATTTTGCTTCCATTGCTACTCACTTGACTAATTTGACCAAAAAGGAGATACCATTTGAATGGACTGAAAAGTGTGAAGAAAGATTTCAAAAGGTCAAGACTGTCTTGACCACCGCACCCATTCTAGCATTACCGATTGAAGGTAAAGATTTTATTGTTTATTGTGATGCTTCACATTCTGGTTGAGGTGCTGTGTTGATGCAGGATAAGAATGTTATAGCTTATGCCTCGCGTTAATTGAAGGTGCATGAGAGGAATTACCCAACACATGATTTAGAGTTGGTAGTAGTAGTGTTTGCTCTTAAAATATGGCGGCATTACCTCTATGGGGTCAAGTGTGAGGTATTTACTGATCATCGTAGTTTGCAACATGTGTTCACTCAAAAGGATCTGAATTTGAGACAGTAAAGGTGGATGGAGTTACTTAAAGATTATGACGTGACCATTCAATATCATCCAGGCAAGGCTAATGTGGTGGTAGATGCTTTGAGTCGGAAAGCGGTGAGTATGGGTAGTTTATCTTGCTTAAGTGTATCCAAGCGACCTTTTGCTAAGGAAATTCAAACCTTAGAGTCTAAGTTCATGCAGTTGGGCATCTTAGAAAGATTTGGGTTGATAGCTAGTATTGAAGTAAGGGCCACTTTAATTGAAAAGATCAAGGCCAAACATTTTGAGGATGAGAATTTGGAGGAACTTAGAAAGAAGATTATGATTGGTAAGGTGCAAGAGACCACTCTTGATGCGGATGGTGTACTCAATTTTAAAGGAAGAATATGTGTTCCTAGAGTAGATGACTTGATTGAGAAATTGTTGGCAGAGTCTCATGGTTCGTGGTATTCGAGTCATCCGGGTGTGACCAAGATGCATAGAGTTCTGAAGTGAATTTACTGGTGGCCAGGCATAAAGAAAAACATAACGGAGTTTATGGCGAAGTGTCAAAATTGTCAACAAGTGAAGTATGAACATCAAAGGTCTATAGGTTTACTTCAAACAATGCCAGTTTCGGAATGGAAGTGGGAAAGAATAGCCATGGATTTTGTGGTTAGTCTTCCTAAGACTTTGGGGAAGTTTGATTCTATTTGGGTAGTGGTTGATAGATTGACTAAGTCAGCCCATTTTATTCCGGTAAGAATAGATTATAATGCTAAACAATTGGCTAAAGTGTATGTGAAAGAAATAGTGAGGTTGCATGGGGTGCCCCTCTCTATCATCTCAGAACGTGGTACCCAATTTACATCCAAGATTTGGAGGAAATTGCATGATGAATTGGGCACACAACTCACCTTTAGAACAACCTTTCATCCACAGATGGATGGAAAATCAGAGAGGACTATTCAAGTATTGGAAGACATGTTGAGGGCATGTGTGATTGATTTCGGAGGGCATTGGGATAAGTTCTTACCTTTGTGTGAATCTCCTATAATAACAGTTATCACTCCAGTATAGATATGGCACCATTTGAGGCACTCTATGGGAGGGGATGTAGATCACCTATAGGATGGTTTGAGGCTGGAGATGTGAAACCTTTGGGGGTTGATTTAGTGAAGGATGCTTAAGATAAGGTGATGAGTATTCAAGCTAAGCTTCTAGCAGCCCAGAGTAGACAAAAGAAGTATGCGGATCATAAGGTAAGAGACATGACATTTCAGTTCGGTGAAAATGTTATTCTTGAGGTATCACCCATGAAATGGGTGATGAGATTCGGTAAGAAGGGTAGGCTAAGCCTTAGATACATTGGTCCATTTGAAATTCGTGAATGTGTGCGACTGGTGGCGTATAGATTGGCTTTACGTCCTAATTTATCGAGTGTTCATCCGGTGTTTCATGTATCCATGTTGAAGAGGTATCATGGTGATGGGGATTATATCATTAAGTGGAACTCAATTGTGTTAGAGAAGGACCTCCAATATTAGGAGGAACCGATTGCAATCCTTGATCGTGATGTACCCAAGTTGAGGACCAAGGATATTAAGTCCATGAAGGTTCAATGGAAGCATCGTCCAGTTGAAGAAGCTACTTGGGAGACCGAGAGGGAAATACGAGAGAAGTATCCCCAATTGTTCATCGATTCAGGTACTACTTCATTCTTTCCTTAGCCTACTTCTATCTAAATTTTGTCACTCGGGGACGAGTGACGGGTAAATTGGTATCTATTGTAACGACCCGTTCCCGTCGTTATAAAAAAGTGATAGGGGGAAAATTTGGGGTCGAAAAACTTTTCGTAGTATTTGGATTTTTCCCAACCTTATCCAGATTTGGACGAAATCGTAGTCTTTGAGGTGTAAAGAAATATGGTGGCAATCGGGTGGATCTATTATTGTTTTGATTACATGAGTTGTTAGATAACTCGTTAAGGAATCCGTATGACTTTACGTAATTGAATTTGGGCTAGTAGAACTCTCGGAATCAATCATAGCGTAAAGGGTATTTTCTGATCGTCGTGGGTTGGAGGTGTGTTGTGAAATGGGATTTTGGAATTCTTTTAATTAGCTCTTTGGTTCCGTTTGGACCACTTTGGCGGGATAGTTTCCGCTCTAGCGTCGCCGCTACAGTGGGATGATGGTCGTTGCGGTGGGTACGACGAGACTCAAAATCGTAGATGAAAGATGAATAGCTCACTGTTATGTGAAAGCCACTAGGGCGGGGGTTCTGGTCACTTTGGCGGGACTGCTACAGCGAGGTGAGGGCCGCTGCAGCGGACTCGACGTGACTTAAATTCGTAAATAAACTCCTAAACGACCTTATTTGGCACTTTTTCGACTTTTAGAGCTAAGGAACGAACCCCAAGCGACTCTTACTCATTTTTCACCATTCTTGAGTCTAAAGGTAAGCTTTTCATTCTCCAAATCCATTTTTCAATTCGTATAACGTAATAGAATGGGTGAATATTGATAGGGGAGGTTTTTGTTAATTATTCTATGGTGGTAACAACCCTAAATTGGATATTTGAGATCATGGGTTTGATCTAGGGTTCATAGAATTGTTAGTAATCCGGTTAATTAATGATTGTTTATTGATTACCGTATTATATTGATTGTTTATAGACCAAGAACAAGCAGAACAAATCCGGACAGGGAATGATCAGGTTTCTTAGGGTTTCAAGCTTGTTTCAAGGTAGATGATGGTTGTGATTCTATGATTGTGTGATGTATGCTTGTTCTTGCTTCATTATGATACTTGTATGTATATGAATGTTGCAATGTTTATCACACTTGTTGTAACTGAGATAATGAATGATGATTGCCATGAAATCATGACTTAAATGTATGATTTTGATGATATACTTGTGATTATGATTGTGGTGTGTGATTGGGATCGGTTGCCACGTTCTAGCATAACTAACTTGGATTGGATTGCCGCGTTCCGGCATAAATATGGGATCGAATGCCACGTTCCGACATAAATATGGGAGCGGTTTCCACATTCTGGTATGCTAACTGTTTGAGTTTCGGTTCCTTGAGAGGACCAATGATGTGATATAAAATGTGTAACTGATCGTTGTTCGTAATTGTTGATAATGTTGTTTACTGTGGTTGTGTACTGATACTGTACTTGCTCTTATTTTTGTTGAGTACAGAGCATGTTCAAGCGGCTACTGACCGACCTCACTTAGGAGATCAATGATCGTCACTTCGAATTCAAGGGTGAGCCAATTTTCTCTAGCTACCATGGGATTCTCTTTCTTCTATGTCCACCATTTCCGGACATAGACATTTGTTCTAGTTAGTTGATTAGTCCATTAGTTGGGGGTTGTATTCCTTCTTGTTTAGACTTGGATCATTTGTTAGATGTTTTGGTACATTGACTTTCAGGTTCTAGGTTATAGTTATTATTGTTAGACTTTTGTTAGAGTTTATGGGAAATCTATTTTAATTTCCTTAGTGTTGATTTAAATGCCTTAGTTTTTAGATTATTTGCTTGGTTTGGGTTGTAGTAGTGGTTCTCGCACCGAAGTGTTAGTGTGGGAGCCAATCACGACGGTCTGGGTCGTGACCTAAGATTGCCCTTTAGTATCTCAATTCAAACATGAATATTGAATAAGCATATCAGAAAAATTATAGAAAACTACCCAGAAGAACAAATGACAATTACAGACAATGAAAGTGGAATAACTAAAGAAAGATTGCCTTTAAACCTCAAAAAAAACATAAATAGCTCACAATTTGAATGATGAATTTCTTAATATCAGATAAAGAATGAGAACCACTAAAAAGAAAATTGTATAATTTTAGAGAGAGAAAATATGTAAAATATTTATAAACCTAGAAATCAATGAAAGAGAACAATGCTAAGGGAAAAAAATTAGTGAGCATTTACACCTGTTTGATGAGAAAGAAGTACAATACACGATAAAAAAAGTTGTTCAATGACCGATCAAACTCGTCCAGGTTTATAGAACAACTCACAGTGTTGTTGGTACAATTATTAATTGATTAACCCTTATTTAGAAGTGGGAGTTGGAAAGGACGAACATAGCTCCAAAAAGTTGTTCCCAATGTAATTCAAGTTGTACTATGTTAGGGACCACTTTATTAAACAAGTACTGTACTAGCTTTGATAATACATAAAGTATTAATTATAACCTGGAGTGTAATTTCTTTTAAGTCCCCACATGTCTTTGTTAATAAAATTTATAGTTCCCGTGATATTGAAAGTTTATTTGATAGGGTTTTCTTCAGGCCAACATTGAACTCTCCATCTCTACTCACCTTTTCAATTTTCACTTTGTTATTCTTTCTCTCAATCATAGTAATGAAGTTGTTGGATTGAAGTTCCAATTTTTCTGCTTCTCAGGTATTAAGTTCTTAATCATTGTTACATAATGTCTTTTTATATCCTCCGATAGTTTCCTCAATTCTTCGAAAATGCTTCTTAATAGAAACTTTTTAATGTTTTAGTGGAAGAAAGTGATAAGCTGGGTCATCGAAATGATGACGAAGTCGATGAAGGTTGCCAAGAATTGGGAACATATGTAACTTTTCCCCCAAAAGTTCTAATGCCTAAATTCATTGTACAGACATTGTCTCTTCCTATTTAAAAGTATTTCAAGAAAATTAGTCATTATTCCTGTGATTTATCTCTATATAGATTTAATTGAACATTATAAGCTGATTCCTCTTTCTTTGTTATTTCTGCACGTGTCGCATAATTTCAAGAGATGTTCTTTTTTTCTTTCTTTATATTCTATAATTGTCAGTTCTTTTGTGGTTTTGCTAAATCATTGAATTTTAAGTTATAAGTTTGTAGCCAAGGTTTATATTAGTATTGTCATAACTTTGGCGGCTATGTTGAGAATGATGTCGGTAATTCATGGTTTTCGATGATAACTGTGGCAATGATTCTTCTTAGTATAGAAATTTTATAAATTCAGTTGAATTTTGGTTTGATAAGTTTGACCTGTATAGACAGTAAAATTTCATAAACTATCTCTTCATTTTTGTGAAGAAATTATTTCAGTTCTTCCTGTTAGAAATTATTTCAGTGATTTAACAAAGGATTTAACTTTTGGTTAATATAATTTGTATTAGAAGTGAGACTTTTGAAGCACCAACACATATTCCACTAATTATACTGCATGCTTTATAGATAATATTTTTCAATTCTGCATCATTTTTACGCATGTAAAGTGTTGTAAATGTTAATGTCTATATTGATGAGACTAAATTATATCTCCATACAAGTTAACTGTTATCACTATAGGTGTAAGTACCTCTTCGTCCTCCAAAATTAGATTTTGGAATCTAAGTTTTTTCTCTGGGCTTACTCAATGCAGGCTCTATGCTTTGGAAAATAAGGCTTTTGCCTTAGGCCCTCAAATTTTTATCAAAAATAAATTATGAGTTAAAATTTCTATACAAAAATTGATTATTTATGATAAAAAGTATAATTTTTTAAAATATATATTATTTTACCCACTTTAACATCTTTTGTACTTTGTTAAAAATAGGAATTAATAGTGGAAAGTGTTGAACAAAGTGAGTTACAAATTCTTTTTTATTTCTTTTTAAGTTTTAGTTTCAAGCATTACTAAAAGCATATTAAAATGGGATATATCAAGTCGTCAAATTCTATGGTTCTAACTCTTATCTTTATTTAATATTTGTCAACTTATTACTTGTAGAATTATGTTAACAATTCATATAATAATTGCCTCACTGAAAGGATGTTTTTCAATGTTCAGTTAATAAAATCTTTTCTAAAACTAATAACTGCAAAGACAATAATAAAATACTAATAATCTTTATCTAAATAGTGTAAGAAAAATAAATTTTGAATAAATACATATATGAAATTTGTTTATATTTTAGGTCTCAAATTGAAATTTCGCTTTAGACCCCCAATCACATTGAGTCACCCCTGGCTTACTCTTGCTCTACTCATGTCCACAATTTGGACTTAACATGTCCAATCCGGTGTTTCGTATGTTATTTGATCGATGTTCAATCTTAGCGCCATATGCCTGCTAGGAAAATGGCTTTATCAACAATAGCGGCAAGAAGTATTGTACAAATCATTCATATAACATTGCTTCTCGGAAAGGTTCACCAAATAAAATACTTATTTGGTAAAACTTTAGAAAAAAATAGAAACATGCAAGTTGAAAAATTTCCTATAAATCATTAAATCCATAAAAAAAATAGACTTAAAATTTTCAATAGAAATGGGACTTCTTGGACTAACACTGCATTAAATCATTGGAACAAAAGCTATTTAGATTGTACTATGATCCATTTGATATTTTATTATTTGTGGCCCAATTTCATTGGCTATAAAATTTCATGCATTTTTCGCGAGACATCTGTATTATGAAATGTCAGACGTGTCTTTACTTTCTTGTTGATTATACTTGCTACAAAACATAGACCTTGGCTTTCTCTTTCAACTTTCCACAACCCTCTTCATCTTCCATATTTTGAAAGTGTTAGCTCTCTTCATCTTCCATCTTCTGAAAGTGTTGCTGCAGTTTAAGGTATTTCTTATCCCTTTGTTCTTCTTCTCTCTTCAATTTTCTTTGTGCTCAAATGATAAACTGAGAATGACAGTTGGATTTTTGTTTCTAATTAAAGGGAAAAATCAAAATGGGTCATTTCTAATAAGGGGTAATACATGGCAGAAAATTTGACTTTTCCATTCAAATTTCTTTCTAACCAAATGGGTAAGTCAAAATGAAAGTTCGTATCTTCAATGTATTTCCCAATTTTTGGTCGTCAACAAAGGGAATAATTGAAATGGTATTTCTATTCATGCAATAGACAAATTCAGTTTCTTTGTTGATATTGAATTTGTAATTATGCTTATATCATTTGGTTGATGTACATGTTTTGAACTGTGAGTGTATCTTAGGATAGTTTTGAGCATTGATGACCTCTCTGAATTTAACCACTCTATTTGAGATCCCATTTCTTGGGTAGGAAGTCTCAAATTGGAAATAAAGATGTGAGTTTGAAGATCTTGATGTTAGAATTTGTGATATATCCCTCCTCAATTGTTGCTGCACATGTTTTGTCACCGTTTGCAATAAATTTTGAGCGGTGTGTTGTAGCTTGAGGTTAATCATCATAAAAACTTTGACATCTTTTTTGGTTCAAAACAATGTTTTAATCTCGCACCAACGTTAGACTTTTAGTCTAAGGCCCAAAATAGTCCTTGATCTTTGGGTTAAGACTCAAAGTCAACCTTGAGTTTTCACATTGAGCACTAATAATCCCTCATGTTTGCAAAATTAGTGCACTTTTGGTCCTCCCCTAAACTTTTGCCTATTTTTCGACAGTAATTTTGTTCATAATTTTATGTAAGGAATGTTCCATCATATTTTTATATATTTAGTAGAAATAATAACTCTATGTGAGAGAAGGTGAGAAGAAGAACACCTTGTTCTGTTCAGTATAAATATTACTACAGCTAAACTAAGAACATTTTAACATATGACATTGTAAGAAAAGAAAAACTTGTACTATTGCACGTGAAATCGTCGTGATGAACCTCTCGACTTTACCTGCAATATGATTTTTACTAAACAAAACAACGTGACTTTCTTCTCACAATCTCTCATACAGAGTTATTATTTCTACTAAATATATAAAATGACGATTAAGCATTCCATACATAAATTATTAATAAAATCAATGTTAAAAAATAGGCAAAATTTTGATGGAGGACCAAAAGTGCACCAATATTGCAAACAAGAGGGACTATTTATATTCCATGTGAAAACTCAATGATGACTTTGAGTCTTAACCCAAAGATGAGTGACTATTTTGGCCTTTTCTCTAATCTCACACCAACGTGTGACTTTTAGTCTTTTCCATAAACGTTCTAACATGGACAAGTTATTGATATCAAAATATAATTAACGGAATGAGGTATTTATACAAAAAATGCTCTTTTAATCCGATAATTTTTAGTCGTAGTGACCTATTTGATAATTCTCATAGTTGTCAATAACAACAACATACCCAGTCAAATTCCACAAATAGAGTATGGAGAGGATAGAGTGTAAGAAGACCTTATCTCTACCTCATGAAAGTAGAGAAGTTGTTTCTGAAATTTTCATAGTTGTCCAATTGTCTTATTATGTTTGTATAATCGTATAAGAAGCCTATTGTAGAAATAATTGAAGGAGTTGCAGCAGGAAAAATTAGTGTTCCAACAAAATAGTATTCTGGCATGACAACGGACGAGGTCACCTACTTTTATTTCGAGTTCTTATGGATTTAACTCCTTTGCGATTAAAGACGTTTGATATACGTGACAATTAATACTTTTGGATCCTTGCTCACTTTTATAACTATACCTCAACTTAGCTAATGTGGCAGAAAACAATCAAGGTTTAGAGATAGAACAAGAAGTAGGCTAAACTATGGGAAGGGTTGATTTCAGATTCTCTTGATTTTCAAGCCCTTCAGGTACAATCTCACATACTTTTTTCAGGTTCTTCAAATTTTGGCCCCCCTTTTTTTCAAAAGGAACCATAGTGTTCTGTTTAGTGTACTGATAATGGTTAGTGAAGATTATGGTGTTGTATACTGTATTTTGTGCATATTGGATTTGATCACTTTTGTAAAGTCTTACCAAAAAATAGGTAAGTAAACATTTATGTAGATGTGCTAAGGTGAGGAATTGCAATCAGTTGCTTCCTGAGATGCAACTAGAAGAGAGATATACGATGCATAAATAAAATATAAAGAAAAAGGGCAAGTGCGACATTTTATTGTTGTTAGCATTGGTAGCCAAATACATGTGAATATGAGAAGAAAAGGTCAAATATGTGAGGATTATGAGATAAAAGCACATTCTTATGTTTCTTAAAGCTAAAATAAAAAAACACTTGCTGATTTACAGGTTTCAAGACGAAGCAAACTCAAAGCCCCGTTCCTATTCTTACTGTTGACAAATATCTATTATAGAGTGTAACATCATAACCATAAAGAAAAAGAGAAATGCAGTATATTGTTCATTTATGCTATTCTTACATCTAGATTGGAAAAAAAATTATGCTACTTCTATCTCACTGTACGTCTCATTTCAAGGTACACTAACAATATGAGTTAAAAGGAGATGATCTACGTGGAAATTAAATAACAAACAACCGATTGAGTTCAATTCTCAAGTTAGCTATGTCTAAGATCTGAGGATTAGATAAGCAATTTTGTTAGTCATTACTGGTGTTATCTTATTTTTCATGTATGGAATGCCTAAAAGTATTAAGAATAACACCAGTATCTATAGTTATGTTGTTATAGGTTCAGACAAACATTTATCTCCTTAATTAAGGGTTGGAGTAAGTACTTTGGCTAATTGTTACAACTTAAATATGATTTGTCTTTTTTATCCCCGAAGGCTGTAGTTAAATTCACCTTTACAAAGCATGGTAGATAATGCTGTGATCTTTCATTGACTGTCTATATTTACTCTATTTTGGCATCTATCATTGATCAACCTTTGCACATAGTCTTCTTTTCCTTGCGTCAATCATATCAACATATGCAATTTTAGCTTCTTTTTTTTTTGTGCTACTTTTGAACCGCTTTTTTATTGTTCGCTGCTATCCTTCGTCATCAAATGATTTTGCACAACATCCACAACTTGAAAATATAAAATGTTGGGCACATGCTAGAAATGTATCAAACTCGGTGGAGTTGGAAAGAGGATTCCAAGACCTTTCATTTGATATCTTATGGGCCACCTAGCTCATCTTGTACTAAAAGTTATGGTCGTTTGAAGTTGACTCAAAACTCACAACTTAAGCATATCTTGCAATATTTTAGATTTTGCTATTTCCAATTTAGTTCTTTCTAATTTTAGCTCTTTCAAATACCAAGGTGTTACAAAAATAAACTCATTTGAATAGAAAATTACTTTTTAGGCTCCAAACTTTAATACTTTATTAGATCATACAATGGACTACTTTATTAATAGCATATCTACATATAATATATTAATATGTGAGTGCACAAAATAGAAATTACTAACATTGCAATATCCAATAGTCGATAATTATTGTGTTGAGCTCTTTTTAATAGTACTCTAAATTTTGTTTGCATTGTTAATTAATAGTATCTACATATAATATATTAATATGTGAGTGCACAAAATAGAAATTACTAACATTGCAATATCCAATAGTCGATAATTATTGTGTTGAGCTCTTTTTAATAGTACTCTAAATTTTGTTTGCATTGTTAATTAATAGTATCTACATATAATATATTAATATGTGAGTGCACAAAATAGAAATTACTAACATTGCAATATCCAATAGTCGATAATTATTGTGTTGAGCTCTTTTTAATAGTACTCTAAATTTTGTTTGCATTGTTAATTAATAGTATCTACATATAATATATTAATATGTGAGTGCACAAAATAGAAATTACTAACATTGCAATATCCAATAGTCGATAATTATTGTGTTGAGCTCTTTTTAATAGTACTCTAAATTTTGTTTGCATTGTTAATTAATAGTATCTACATATAATATATTAATATGTGAGTGCACAAAATAGAAATTACTAACATTGCAATATCCAATAGTCGATAATTATTGTGTTGAGCTCTTTTTAATAGTACTCTAAATTTTGTTTGCATTGTTAATTAAT
>JAJOOR010023834.1:0-29260 GCA_036250505.1 Solanum acaule
TGGAACTTGGAGCAAGAGTCTCTTCAATCTTGAGGAAGGTTTTGGATTAGGGTTCTTGAGAGAACTTGAGAGAAAATGTGTCTAAGTATGGGAGAGGTGTTTTGGGAAATGTTTTAGAGATGGTAATTGAACTAATGGTAAATAGGAAATAACATATGCCCTTTGGAAAAAAATGGTCCAACACTTAGAAAAAATAAATGAGGCGGGTGAACAGTAAAAACGCTCACTGGAAATTGCCTTTCCTGCCGGACAGATTTTACGAATATGGGAATAACTTCTTCGTCCGAACTCCGAATGAGGTGAAACGAAGTGCGTTAGGTAGCTAACTCAAAGGGCTTTCCATGGATGTGTTATTGGCCACCCAATAATTTGTGTGCTAGGAGATATGACCCTCCAAAGTAGACCCTCGAAAAAGGCTTCACTTGGAAATTTCGGATTTTGATACGGTTGCTCTAAAATTTAGGTTAGACCCATTTCCCACTCAATTTGACCCCCTAAACAAGAATATGAAGTTGGATTTTCGAAAAACGAAACGAACTTTTTTATATATTGCTAAACATGTTTCCGGTAACTTTCGAAGCACATTTTTAAGAACTTTTTGGGTCATTTCAATGAGTTACTTATTCTTGATTGTGACTTTGTTCAAATGATGATAGTGAATGCACATTAGGAGAGAATCGTCTTTCTTTTCACGAACAACACTGGAGCAACCCATAGAGAGATACTGGGTATGATTAAGCCCATATCTAGAAGTTCTTTCAACTGTTCTTTCAATTCTGTAAGCTTAGTTGGAGCCGTTATGTAAGGAGGAATCGAATTAGGTTGGGTATCTGGAAGGAGATCTATCTCGAAGTCGATTTCCCTTTCGAGAGGAACTCCTGGAAAATCTTCTGGGAACACTACTGGAAACTCATTTACTATTGGGACTGGCTCAAGAGTTTGGAGTTTCAGATTTGAATCCTTAACTCTAACAAGATGATAGATATACCATTTAAAAATCATTTTCCTGACCTTAAGGTAAGAAATAAATTGACCTATCGGCACTGAGCTCCAACCCTTCCACTCTAAGATTGGCTCGTTTGGAAATTGAAACAGAATGATCCTAGTTCTACAATCGATTGAGGCATAATAGAAATGTTACCAATCCATGCCTAGAATGATATTGAAATCTACCTTTCCTAACTCTACAAGGTCTGTTGAGGTGACTTTCTTGGAACCACAGATAGGACAATTTCTATATACCCCTCTAGCTATAACTTGGTCACCAACTGGAGTAGACACTGAGAAGGGTTCTGAGAGAGTTTCTGGATTTACACCGAAGTTTACTGCTATATACAAAATTACAAAAGAAAGTGTTGCCCCTTGATCTAACAATGCATAAACATCTAAATGGAATACCCTCAACGTAACTTTGACCTCATCGAAAGAATCTTTGGGGTCCTGGCAAGCCTGGAGAGCATACAACCTGTTTTGAGGCTGACCACCACCTTTACGAGATGAGGCACCCTGTTGTATAGGGCGACTTGTTTGTGTTGCCGAAGTAGTAGACTGAGCCCTGTTACCTTCTTGTCCTTGCATAGCAGATGGACAATCCTTCAACCTATAACTAGATTGGCCACACCAAAAACACCCCTCTCTACTAGCAAGACACTCACCCACATGGTTATTACCAAACTTTACGCAAGATGGAAAAGTTTGATTACCTGAAACATTCCCCTGTAAGTTAGAGCTTGATGCCTTACCTTTATGATCTTATCAAAATCTAGGGGACGGAGCACGAGCTGATGAAGGTACTAGGGCTGTATACCTCTGCGGAAACTGTAAGCAATTTCCACCACCCGACTTTTGCATAGAGTATTCATAATTCCCCATTCTAGCCTTCTTATTGTCCTTATCCATTTCCCTAAGTTTATCTCCCTAAACCTGTTGATCATTAGTCATGAGTCTAGTGATATCCATGTCTCCTAATAGCATAGCATTCCTGTACTTGGTCTTTACCAGATCGGATACTCCAAACAAGAATTGGCTCATTTGTGCCCTCGAGTCAACAACCATATGTGGAGCATACCTTGAGAGTTGAGTAAACTCTAGCCCATATTCTTTGACCGGTATTGAACCGTGCTTCAAGTTCATGAATTATTGTGCCTTAGCCTCTCTCAACTTTGTCAGGAAGAACCTGTCTAGAAAAGCTCTAGTAAAGCGATCCCATGTTACAAGAGTTGCATCCGCACCCTTGTTTCCTTTCCACTGATTGAACCAGATATGAGCCACATCTTTAAGCTGGTAGGGTGACAACTCCACCCTATCAATAACAATCACTTGCATCACCCCAAAGATCTTCTTGACCTCATTAATGAAGTTCTGTGGGTTCTCACCAACCTTCAACCCTAGAAACACTAGTGGATTCATATGAACAAAGTCTCAAACCTTGGATGCAGTTGATCCACTATTGGTGTTTGTAGGAACTGGGACCTACTGGTTGTTCTGATTGGCTACGGTCTAAGCCAATAGCTGCATTGTATTTTGAAACTCTACATTCGTAACATCATGATTCAGGTCTGAAGGAACTACATTAGAATTACGGGCATTAGTATTCTATGCGTTAACTCTACGAGGAGGCATGCTCTAAAACGTCTAATGATGGATTAGAAAAGTGAAGTTGAATCACACCTCATGCACGATAGGAATAGCAAAAAAGGTGAGTGTTTCTTAATACACTTTGTAGTCTCTCCATCATAGATGTGGCATGCTTCACATCCAGGAAAGAGACTCTAATTAGCACGGCTTTCAGACACGCTAGGACTCTTGAACCTAATGCTCTGATACCAAGTTTGTCACGCGTTGAACGACCCCCTAGATGTATCACGAGACCTAGGATCACAAGTAACCCCAAGCTAACCCTATGTCTGGCATATCACAAGCATACTGAGATATAACTAAGAAAGTGAAAGGATAATTGTAAAGGGAGTCACAAGTAAAAGAAACTCAAGTGAGAATATCATTGACTGTCAAATGGTAAACAACATAAAACAACTAATTGTTGACTCTTTGTGTGAAAGCCTCTATTACTGATGAGCTGCTGGGACAAGTCCCTAGCTAACTCTAAAAATAATGAAAATAAACTAACTAAAACAAGCATAAAGAGACATCCTCGAGCTATGAGGACTCACCAGTGAAGCTACTGAGTATAGGCTAGAAATTAAACAAGTGTGAGCTGGATGGTGAGTGCCTGAACTTGCATCATAAAATGATGTAGCGCAAAGTATGATTCAATACTTTGAATGTACTGAGCATGCATGATATAGATACCATGCTGACAAATGATATAACTGAGCAATATAATAATAAGGGCGGAAATAGACGGTACTGAAATGTTACTAAAAATCTAAGCTAAATGCAATGACCAAGTACTAATCATGTAGTTAATATGCTGAACTGAATTGTAAAACCTCATTCTTAGAAAAGATATTTTTAAAAAGAACTAAATTGGAAAGAGCTAATTTGAGAATTTTCCAAGTTATGCTGAAGTTTTGCGTTTTAGGTCGATTTCAAAGGAACATAACTTTCAGTATATGATCAGTTGGGTGGCCTATAATGTATGAAATGAAAGATCACTGAGTCCTCTTTCAAACGCAACTGATTTTGATAAACTTCGAGTTCGGAAGGGAGATATGCCAGTTTGAGTTCAGCCTGCCCAATTAAAGAAAATTCATCCGAATTTAGGAGGGGTATTTTGGTCTTTTCCTTACACCACTAGCTTTACTCGTTTCTAGTAATATTTGAGGGGTCTAAACTGATATAGATCAGTTTTCACAATTCTAAAATATAATTAGGGTTTAAAGAGAAGTTCAAGAAGAGGAAAGGGGAAAAAAAATTAAGGCGTTCAAGATTTTCTTGCAATCGTCAAGGGATTTTGCCAAGGAATTCGGTCCTAATGAGGTATGTAAGTTCTCATAGTATTGGGTTCATTTACCCACACGCCAATCATGTGATTTTTTCCATAATTTCGTTCTTGAGGTTTAATGATTTGAGTTCTTGATGAGTTTCTTGAAGGCTCGTTCTTAAATCGTTAAGGATGCGTTTGATGAGTTCTTGAGATAAATGTTATTAGTTTGAGGGTTGTTTTGAGTAAAATTTTGTGTACTTATGTTGGGTATTCTAATATAAGTGATTTTAAAAGAAACCATTCAATTCTTGGCGAATTAGAGCGAAAAGTCGAGAAGAAAAATTTATCGGAACATTCTGGGGAGCGGCTGGGGCGGTGCACCCCAGATGTGCCAAGAGGGCTGGTTCCCTGCGCTTGCAGTGCACCACAAACCAGCCCCTATAAGTGGAGGGCTAGCGCGGCGTGCCAAGAGCGTCAACCCACTTTTCCTTCCGTCCTTCGATCTATACTTGTTCCTTTGAGTCAAGATTTCATTCCTTCCTCAATCCTAGCTATTGAAACTACATTTAATCATCACGAGATCCTTAATATCATTATTCATAATTCTTGTTTCAAATTCAAGATAGAGTTAAGAGTCAAGTTTGAGAGAACCTTTTGAGTCTTTTGAGATGTCTTTTACAAACTTTTTAAACTTGTTTTAAGACCTGAGTACTTGAGTATTAGGATGAGGAGAGTTGAGTTTCAATTATCAAAATGAATATATGGGAACTAAGTAATCCCATGATTTAATGTTTTAACATTTAAATTGAGAGGAAACTTCGATTTCCAAATGAGTTCATGAGGTGTTTAACACTTTCTCTTGTAAGAGAATCTTTAGAGTTATAATCTTAAAGTTTAGGGATGAGGAAATGTTTTTAAAAATATGAGCATGAGTTATATTATTGGGTGTAGTATTGAACATCAATATTGGGACAAGTTCAAACAACTCAAAGTCCATCTAAATCATATAGCCAACATGGGTAGAAATGGTCATACTTTTTAGATGATTCTTTATTGCTTTTTAAGCAAAGCTTAGTGGATCCACTTAGTTGAGGATGTCTTATACTCCAGCAAGGTATAGGACAGTTCTGGCAGCGTGGGCGAGATGCTATATCATCACATAGGTCATAGTGATGGTTATCGGTTAGAGATTCTCCCAAAATAAGAGTAAAAGAGTTATTTTGTGTTTTTAAATACATCCGAGTTATTATCTCCTATTTTAAAATCTTTGTTTATAATGCCTCTTTATTGTTTCTTTTATATCAAACGGAGTTGAGTACTTTCGAGTTTGAGTATTCTTGAGTTGAGTTGAGTTGATATGAGGTGAGTATGTTCTTCCCTTTTATCAGTTCAAGCTTATGTCTGTGCTTTAGACTTCCCCTTGCATGCTCGTACATTCCATGTACTGATGCTATTTAGCCTGTATCTTTGATGATGCAGATATAAGAGTTCAGAAGCATAAACAGGCACACCGTTGATACCACTTGCAGTTCCAGAGGTGATTTGGTAAGCCTCCTTGCTTCCGGAGGATTACCATTTACTTTTTAGTTTTGTTAGGGTGTCGTTGGTCTTGTTCCGACTTCCATTATTTCCATAAGAGGCTTCATAGATAGTAGTGTTTTGAGGAGTCTTTTCCATTTCTATTGTTAAATGTTTAGGACTGGATTTGAACAGTTATGTTATTGAACATTTCATAATATATTGAGCTAAACTAATTTAAGTAATGATGTCTTTATGAGTTGATTTAAATCTTAGGGTACTTTATTGTTGAGTAAGTCTTCCGCTGAGAATTGAGCCAGGCCAAGGGTTCGCTTGGTGACAACAATAGTTCTCCAGTGTCGGCCACGTCCAGGGCATAGGCTCAGGGCGTGACGTGAATACTGATATCATGGTCAATGCAATGAAGGTATGATTGTGGGAGTTAGTATTAAATGATATAAACCACATGAGCTAAACATGGAGTCCGATGTATACATTTTATCGAGAGGACCCAATATACCTTGGCAGGGGTATAGAGGCATGACTGTGGTATGATCACTTAAAACTGGTGCACAACAGAGGGGACTTCTTAACCTACGTTGGCACGTAGTTTTTGGACTGTGAGGATACGTTGAACCCTAGTCCAACTCGGTGCTAAGTCTACTCCCAACTGAATGAAAAGCTTTTTTGTTCAAATTTTGAATTTTTTTTTGTTTTGTGTGTGGTTACAAACTCTTATTAGATAGTTATGTTAACCAGATAAAACATGTAATCTCATTTAATTATTTACATCCACTCAATCGGAACATGCTTGAGGTTAATTACCCTTTTTGATATGAGTCGAATACATAAATTAAAGGTGATGACATATTTTATATCATACATATGTTTGTTATTTAATTCAATATTGGTGTTTAACATAATTTTAAAATGAATATCAAATTACTTACACTTTTAATATTAATTTTGATAACATAAATAAGTTACAAGTTATTTTTTAATTTTGTAGAAATAAAAAAAAATACTTTCAAAGTGTAATACCCATTATTACTCTTTAATTTATAGACGTGAAAATATTGAAAATTGATTTATTGTTTAAGAATATGATTGATTAGGTACAAATACAACTTAAGACCGTAATGTTGGGCTCGTTAACGGGCCTTCTCATATCTAGTACTATTGTATAGAAACATGAAGACAAGGACGACCAAGGTTAGTTTTTTAAATTTCATTATATTTTCAGGGCATTTTGGTAATTTTTTTTCCACTTAAACGTCCTTTCTTCTTGTAACACCTCAACAATCAGAACTAAGATTGAATAAGAGAGAAGGGCAAACCACAGAGGGGGTCCACGGGCCGTGAAGAGTGTAACACCCCGGAAATTTTTAAGCTAATGCCTGAACTATTCTTTATTTGCACATAATTTTGATATGAATTAAGGTCACTAGAATCCCATAGCACAAAGTAGGGTTAAAACTTTTCTTGTCGATTAAGTTTTTATGTAAGATTCTACTTGTTTCAACTTCAAACAACCATATCTGTTAGAATATAAAGAGTTACATTGCCCATAGACAATAAAATTAAAGGTATTTTGACTATACTTTCCAACTCTACCAATTTATCATTAATCCAATTTTTGAGTAAAAAGTTACGATTATTTTAGTAACTGATACAGTGCAGTGACGAATTACTCCTAGAAAACATTAAACGAATTTTTTTAGTAATAAAAGGCTCAAAATAATCATATTTTAATCTTTTAATCCATCATTATCTTCTCTCTCAAACCCTAGGGAAAATCATAAGGAAAATCTAAGTAGAAGACTCCATTCAAGATTCTTTTAAACTTTTTCAAGATTCTTTCAATCTTTTTCAAGATTCTTCTTCAAGCTAAGTCCTTCTCCAAGAATTTCATTATTTCCGACTCGAATTCCTCCATACAATTATCAATCACTAATGAAAATCATAATTCTTGTTCATAGAGATTTCAAGAATCTCAAGAAATGTTTTCTTGATATTTCTCCTTTAAACTAGGGTTTCAAGACTTCTGATCAAGTTCTTTTACAAGATTCTTAAATAATTTTCAAAAACCTTGTTCATCCAAGTATGTAAGGCTATCTTAGTGTTGGAATAGTTCGTCATCACGTCCTACATATACTTTAAATTCAGTAAAAGAGAAATCTAGGATTCTACCCCTAGATTTGAGTATTCTTGAGATGAGTTGAATTTGAGTTCTCGATTTCCTGTTTCTTTTCAAAGTTCTACTCCTAATTATTGAATTGCTGTATGTTATGTATTTAAATTCTTGAGTTGATTCGTTCATGTCTATATTTCAGCATGAACCATATGAATTGAGTATTTTTGATAGGAGAAATATCATTGAGTTATGAGTTTTGAGTTCTTGAGTCCTTGAATCTTGAGTTCTGAGTAATAAGTTTCCTTATTGCTATTAAGATCCCTAAGTTGAGTTGTTCATGTCCATAATACAACATGAACCCTATGATTTGAGTAATAAATTTTGAAAAGCTTTTTAAAGCCAACAATTGAGTTCTTAAACTGAGTTTTGAGAAAAGTTTCTAAAACATGATAAGTATGACAATCGAGTATGCCATCAATGTATAAGCAATGTGGTATCTAGGTATACCATTAATGTTTATGTAGTATGAATTCCCAAGTCATCAATGATCATATGAAAATACGATTATGATATATTTTTGAGAAAGAGTTTTGATGTATGAATTGAGTAATAGTATATGGGGATTATGTATTCCCAGATGTATCAATTTTTTCATTGATAAAAGAGAATCTGAGATTTCTAAATGAGTTATAAGTTCAAAAGATATTTCAAGAGCAGTTACCTCTTTAAGAGGGTAGTTTGAGCAATTATCTCAAATCAGAGGAAGAGTTATGTTTTTAAACATATGAGAATGAGTATAAATTATTGGGAGTAGTATTTAGCACCGATATGGGGAGGAGTTCAGACAACTCAATGTCCTCATAAACCATGTATGGCAACATGGTAAAGGGTCACACTTTTTAGATAATTTTCTATTGCTTTTTAAGCATATCTTAGTGGATCCACTTAGTTGTTTTGTTCTATACCCCAACAAGGTATAGGACAGTTCTTCCAATGAGGGCAAGACGATGTATCATCATGTAGCCCATAGTGATTGTTGTTGGTTAGAGAATCTCCCAATAGAGTTAAAGTACATTTTTATATATCACTTATTATGTTGAGTTCAGAGATGAGAAAGTATTTTGTAAAGCTTCAAAAGACTTAACTCTTTAATTTCTTTACATTCACCTTGAGTACTTTGTTATCTATTCCAGTCCTTTCTTTCAGTTATTTGTTATTTAGATATATTACATACTCGTACATTCAATGTACTGATGTCAATCAACCTACATCTTTTAATGATGTAGATACTTGTTTTTAGGATGCTCAAGTCTGGTTATGAGTGAGAGCTCCTTGCTTTCGGAGTTCTCCAGTTTTATGAGTTGTTAGTAGTAGTAGTTTGGAGGTGTCGTGGGTCTTGTCCCGACATCATTTCTTAATAGTAGAGCCTTCATTGATAGAGAATTTTTGAGAGTCTTTCAGTTTTAGATATTTTATTTAAAATTTATGTTTCATACTCAGTACAATCAGTAATGTTTTAATATTTAGTAAATTGTTTTTAAGCATTTCTTTCAATTTGATTCTTATGTATGCTCAAGTTAGTCTTCCGCTTGTATTCAGCTAGGATAAGGGTTCGCTTGATTGCCAGAAATGGTTCTCGAGTGCCGGCCACGTCCAGGGTGTAGGCTTGGGTCGTGACAAACAGGGTATCTCGACCTATCGATGACATCCGACTAACCTCACCGAATGGTCTGTAGCAGTCACACATTAGACTTATTTAAATTGATTTTTGGAGAGGAGAGAGGGTATTCAGAAATGAGTGAACAAAACAATTGAGAGAGAGGATACCACGAAAGGCTCTAGAGAGGGATTTTTGTTGAAATATTCTTAGAGATTTTGTAATCAAGAAGATTTTTAGCTGATTTATTCATAAAAATTCTCATTTTTCTGTATTCACTTATGGGAAGAAGAATGGATGTGAATTTTTCTATTTTAGATATGAGTGGCTAAAACCCTTCTATTGGGGTTTTGACCATGAAGCCAATTGTTGAAATGCAAATAGGGAGGTTAATTTGAATTGGGTCTAAATTGTTACTGGGTTTTGAAGTTGTTTTGCATATTTAATGTAATTGATTCTGCGTTGTGAGCTTGCTCGAGAGAGAAGCACAAAACCAAGGTAGCAATCTTAGCATCCTTAGTAGTGGGTTACCCGGATTTCAGCTCGAGAGAGTGAAATTTGAAATCTATCATTTGTATCTAGCTCGAGAGAGTGCATTTCATGACGACAAAAGGCTAGGCATCTTACGATACGTGATGAAGTTCGAGAGAATTCGTCATAGAAAAGGCAATTGTTCGAGAGAAAGTTAACTTATATATGGCCTGACCTACCCACAACAACATAACCTACTATTTGTATCAACATTCACCCTCTAAAGTAAATTCAACAATTGGCTGGTCAATTCCCCAAATTCTACTCTAGTATTTGTTTAATTTGTTTTTATTGGTGAAGTTGGATTAAAATTGGCCAAACATAATCTTAACATTGAAGGGATTGTGTCAAAGTTTCATTTTTGAATTTAAAGGAAAAACTACTTCCTTGGGATTCGACCCCAACCCTTGGTTGGGTTATATTACTATTAAACGATCGCTGATGCTTAGTATTGGATGAAGTATCTTTGTTAGCGTTTATCAAAATGTTGTCGTTGCCGAGGAGTAGCATTACTTAGAATTCTTTGGTTGAAGGTTTGTCACTCTGAAATTTGTTGGTTGTAGTTAAATTGGTTTTGGTTGCGTTGCGTAAGTGTTGGCTGAACCACATAGAAGTGGACATGAGTGAGGAAGAGATGAATGATAGTCAAGCAGGTCATCGTGACGGTATAGACAATATCAATAGTGTCTACAACCTGGATCAATCGGGTGGAATGGGTGCAATTTGCATCCCACAAACTGATGGGAATGCAATGTTTGAAGTCACTAACACAACTCTGCACCTTCTTCAAATGAGGGAAATATATGGAGGTCTCGATCATGAAGATCCGCATGAGCATGTGAGAAACTTTACAGAGGTTTGCAATCCTTTTTCATTCAAAGGTGCATCGCAAGAGTCAATTCGGCTGCGATTATTCCCTTTGTCTTTAAAGGGAGAAGCTAATAAGTGGTTAACCGAGTTACACAAAAATTCCATCACATCATGGGAGGAGCTGGTTATAGCATTTAACACAAGATTCTTCCCTCCATCAAGGATGATGAAACTTAGAGATGAAATTCAAGGTTTCAAGCGACGGGAGGGGGAACCGCTCCATGAAACATAGGTGAGATTCAAGAATCTCCTGCTTAAATGCCCAACTCATGGGCTGCCAAATGATTTGTTACTTCAATATTTCTACCGGAGCCTCGATTCGGTTAATAAATGAGTGGCTGATCAGTTGGTATGAAGAGGAATAATGTTGCAATCGTTTGAGGTAGCCTCGTTTCTTCTAGATGACATGACTAGAATAAACCAAGTGTGGTACTCCAAAGAGGATCAAGTCTCTCCAATTCATTTTAGATTAACACAAGAGAAACTGGATAAATAGAAAGAGAGCGATGAAAACATAAAAAAATATTGACCCAAATGGAATTTCTGCAGGAACACATGAAGGGAACTTGTGGAGTGTTCAGAGTTGAGGAGGGTTCGTCCTGAAGCTATTCAAAGCCTGGGGAGAATCAAGGTTGGAACTCCAGAAGAAATGAGGAGGGTTTCTACCCACGCTATTTGCAGGAGGTGGAAATCAAGGTTGGAACCATCATAAGGAAGTTGAGCAAATGAGATACCACCAAGATTTTTCCAAGCAAATGAGTATTGGAGAAGAGAGGATGAATATGAAGAGAACCATACTCCTTCAAGTGAGAGCCCAAAATCAAGGGGAGGTGCAAGTAGTCCCTGTGTGAATGATTTGCTTTCACGCATTCTTGATAAAGTTGAAGGCTCGGATAATTTATTGAAGGGGATGAAAGCTGATTTCTCATCCTTGAACAATAAAGTAAACTCACACGTAGAGGCAATCAAAGTCCTTGAAGTTCAATTGAGTTTACTTTCGATACAATTGAAACAAAATATGCTGACAAATGATGAAGATAAAGGACTGGCCATTGTCACTCGAAGCAGAAAAGAAGTAAAAGGTGGTGTGACAAGTAACGAAGAAGAGCACACGCGGAATGAAGGCAAAGATATAGAGGAAGAAGAGATAACCATTCCTCATGACATTACAAAGGAGCCGAAAGTGAGGAGGAAAAGCACAAGCCATGCCTAAAAGCCAAGCAACCTTTACCTAAAATATCTCCCCCATTTCCTCAACGCCTCAAGAAAAAGAATGAGGAAGAGAAGTTCAAGAAGTTTCTATCGGTATTCAAGACCTTATCAATTAATCTCCCTCTAGTTGAAGCATTGTTGGAAATGACGGGTTATGCCAAATTCATGAAGGAGTTAGTCACAAAAAAAGGAGCTTGGATTTTGAGACGATCGCATAGTTGTAGTGCAATTATGATGAAGGAGCTGATCGAAAAGAAAGATTATCCTCGAGCATTCACCATCCCGTGTTCTATAGGCATGCTCAAGTTCGCAAAAGCGTTATGTGATCTGCGAGCAAGTTTAATCTAGTGCCTTATGCTATTTATAAACAACTCGGGTTGGGTGAACCGCAAGCTACAACTATGAGACTCTTGATGGCTGACAGATCGATCAAACACCCAGTGGGAATACTTTACGACATTTTGGTTAAGGTTGACCGATTTATTTTTTCGGCCGATTTATTCATACTTTACTGTGACATAGATGCCGAGATTCCTATTATCTTAGGGAGGCCATTCTTGGTAACTGGGAGAGCGTTGGTGGATGTTGAGAGTGGAGAACTGAAATTTTAGGTTAATGAAAATGTAGTCACCTTTGATGTACGCAAATCAATGAAACACCCAAGTAACATTCATATAATCTCAACTGATGATATGATTGACGAAGCAGTGGCTAGTGTGAGACATTTGATGTGCAGCAAAGAACCAATTGAAGTTGTGTTGGCTAACGATAAAGAGTTTGAGGTTAAAGGCCAAGATAAAGTGGTAGCCGCATTTTCAAACATGGGGGGATTTACAAAGACTCCAGTGAAATGGGACATTGACTTAAAAAACGGAGAGAGACCTCCCGCCAAGCCATTAATAGAAGAACCAGCAAATCTCGAGCTGAAGGTATTGCCCTCTCACCTCCGGTATGCTTTCTTAGGTGCAAATAACACCTTGTCGGTGATTATTGCAGCCGGTTTACTGGATTGGCAAATAAAATTGCTCGTTGACGTACTGAGAGGGCACATAAAAGCCATCGGGTTGACTATTATTGATATAGTGGGCATCCCTCCAGGCATATGCACTCACAAAATTCATATTGATAGCGATTGCAAAGTGAGTGTTGAACATCAACGAAGACTAAAACCACCAATGCGAGATGTGGTGAAAAAGGAAATAATAAAGTGGTTGGACGCAGGAGTGATCTACCCTATTGCAGATAACAAATGGGTCAGTCTAGTGCAATGTGTACCGAAAAAGGGAGGAGTCACGGTTGTCCTTAATGACAAAGGGGAGCTTGTATATATGCGACCGGTGACAGGTTGGAGAGTTTGCATGGACTATCGGAAGCTAAATTCATGGACAGAAAAGGATCATTTCCCCATGCCCTTTATGGATCAAATGCTTGACGACTATCCGAGAGTGGGTGGTATTGCATTTTGGATGGGTATTCTGGCTATAACCAAATCTCTATTGCTATAGAGAATCAAGAGAAAACAACCTTTACCTGCCCTTATGGTACTTTCGCCTTCAAACGAATGCCATTTAGATTGTGTAATGCCCCAGCTACATTCCAACGTTGCATGCTATCCATCTTTGCTGACATGGTGGAAGACTCAATGGAAGTATTTATGGATGATTTCTCAGTTGTGGGTGACACATTTGCAGAATGCTTAGAGCAGTTGGGACAAGTTCTCCAAAGATGCGTTGAGACCAATTTAGTCCTTAATTGGGAAAAGTGTCATTTCATGGTTAAGGAAGGAATTGTGCTTGTTCACAAATTATCACAAATGGGGTTGGAGGTGGACAAAGCAAAAGTTGAAGTAATCAAGAAATTACCGCCACCTATTTCAGTAAAGGGGGTTCAGAGTTTTTTGGGACATGCCGGATTTTATAGGAGGTTCATTAAAGACTTCTCAAAGATTACAGTTCCTCTATGCAAACTTTTGGGAAAAGAGGTGAAAGTCCACTTTGATGATGCTTGTACGGTGGCTTTCAAATGCCTGAAAGAAAAACTGATTTCCACTCCTATCTTCATTAGTCCTGATTTGTCAGAGCCATTTGAAGTGATGTGTGATGCAAACGGTATGGCATTAGGTGTAGTGTTGGGATAGAAACGACATAAAAATTTTCATCCCATTTAATATGCAAGCAAAACTTTAAACAGTGCTTAACGTAACTACATAGTTACCGAACAAGAGTTGCCTGTAGTGGTTTATGCGTTTGAGAAGTTTCGAGGAAACTTGCTAGGTACAAAAGTTATTATTCACACTGATCATGCTGCATTGCGTTATCTGATGGCAAACAAAGATGCCAAATCGAGATTGATAAGGTGGGTGCTTTTATTGCTAGAATTCAACTTTGAGGTCAAAGATAGAAGAGGTTGTGACAATCAAGTGGCTGATCACTTGTCAAGATTGGAAGGCAGGGAGATTGACGAGCTCGAGATCGACATAAAGGATATTTTTCCCGATGAACAGGTATTCGCAGTAACGCTCACATAACTTCCTTGGTATGTTGATTTTGCAAATTACTTAGTGTGTGGAATAGTGCCAGACGAACTGAAGTTCTACCAACAAAAAAGGTTCATGTTCGATGTTAAGAAATATTTTTAGGATGAACCATATTTATTTAGAGAGTGTGCTGACCATACAATTAGAAGATGTGTTCCGGATAAAGAAGTTTTGGAGATCCTGCAGGCTTGTCATGCCTCGCTGGTTCGAGGTCATCACAGTGGTGTACGAACAACAGATAAAGTTCTGCAAAGTGGGTACTACTGGCCGTCTCTATAAAAGATGCTCATGAGTTTGTCAAGAAGTGCACGCAATGTCAAAAGCAAGGCGGAGTGTCCAAAAGGCATGAGTTGCCTCTTATGCCAATTTTGGAAGTGGAACTATTTGATGTATGGGGAATCGATTTCATGGGTCCATTTGTGAGCTCATTTGGCAATAAATATATCTTGGTGGCTGTGGATTATGTTTCCAAATGGGTAGAGGCTATAGCTCTTCTAAACAATGAAGGGAAGGGTGCTGTTCAATTCTTCAAGAGCTACAGTTTTGCAAGGTTTGGGACTCCGTGAGCCATTATTAGCAATGGAGGATCACACTTTTGTAATAAATGGTTCTCAGCTGCATTAAGTAAATATGGAGTGAAACATAAAGTAGCAACACTGTATCATCCCCAAACAAGTGGCCAAGTAGAAGTGTCGAATCGGGAGATCAAAAGCATTTTGGCTAAGACAATGAACGCAAATAGGACTGATTGGTCTCAGAAGTTGGATGACGCACTATGGACGTATCGCACCACATACAAAACTCCTATTGGGATGTCTCTGTATCAACTAGTTTTTGGTAAATCTTGCCATCTACCCGTCAAATTAGAACACAAAGCATGTCGGCATTGAAAGCTTTAAATCTGGATTGGACAAAACTACAAGGGGGAGAGTGGAGCAGTTAAACGAGTTGGATGAATTCAGATCCAGAGACTATGAAAGTTCAGCCCTGTACAAGGAAAATATGAAGAAATGGCATGATAAAAAAATTCTTAAGAGGGAGTTTAAAGTGGGAGACTGGGTGTTACTATACAATTCCCAACTTAGACTCTTTCTAGGAAAGTTCAAGTCCAAATGGTCAGGACCATTTAGAGTGACAAAACTATTCACCAATGGTGCCATAGAAGTCGAGGGTCAAGAGGGACCTGCATTTAAGGTGAATGGGTAACGCTTCAAATTATACTTTGGAGAATGCCAGGAGATTTCTCTAATTGAGGTGGTGTAACTGGAAGATGCTTGAAAGTATTTCCACGTCGTCCCACAACGTTAAATAAGGCGCTTCTTAGGAGGCAACCCAAGTGTTAGTGTTTTAAATAATGTGTGGGTTGATTTTGAAGGAGTAGGGATCATGAGCGAGACAAAAGTCTTATTGGCGAGTCGCCAATGTGTTTAGGAGACCTGATTTTCCTTGCCCTTTCTAATCAAAGCGGAAAATGTTCCTCAAGAATCAACCGGCGATGCTTTAAGTTCATTATACTGATCGCTGAGGTATTGGGCGATCCACTACATCTTCGCCAATCTACCTTCTCTGGGAGTGTGGTTTACTAGAACTAAGGGTGATCTGAAGAACATTCGGCTCATCGCCGAAGCACTCAATGACCATTTCACTCCATTGCCATTTGGGCATTTAGTGAAGATTTCTCGTTACCCTGCTTTACTTATTGACACAATAAATTTCTTTCATTTCTCCATACTTTTTGTTATTCATATTTCATGTTAAATTTCAGTAATTGTCCGCTCTACCCACATTGAGGACAATGTCAACTTTTTTTGTTGGGGGTGTAGATCCTACTCACTAACCTCAACGAACCTCCTTCTTGTTTACCCCGTACTTGTGTTGAAAGAGTTTTTTCTTTGCAAATTTGAGTATCGGTTTTGATCAATACCGATGACTTGAATAGTGTTCATAATTGAACAAGCATGAATGTGCGGCTATGATGAGAACAAATGAAGTTGAATATAAAATATGTGAACTCTTTGCATCTCGTTGGGACTAGCCAATTACCGAATCAAGTCTCTTATGATGATCGTTGCACATTAGAGAAAGTGTGGAGTCTTGTTTGATTTTGGTGTCGATGCCTAGTGTGATGAGCTTACTGTGAACCATGCATGATAACACCTAGAATTTTCCCCATTGGTCCAGTTCACTAAGTAAGGCTATCTCTTGATATGATCTTAGGCAACTTCGAAGAGTGTGAGCCAATTTGACATATACCTCTTTTGTGGCCTACCTTGTGAGTGTGTGAACCTCTTTTGAACACCCCTTGAGCCTTACTTTTCTTTGGAAGAAACCTTGATGAAACCATGTCCTTTCTTAAAATCCACTACCCATAATCCTAATGATTTATGGTTGATTGAATAGCCAACTTAGGGCAAAAGCCTAAGTTGGGGGTGTGGTGAAAAGAGAAGGCAAGTCAAGAAGTTCTAGAAAAGTCTCAATTAACCATTGATTTTGAGAAAAATGGAACCCCTCCATATATAAAAAAGAGAGAAGGGAAAGAAAAGAAAGAAAAAGAAAAAAATGAAAAAGTTGTGGAATAAAGTACAAAAGAAATGGGGTTCCTGAACAATACATGGAAAGTGAATAATGGGATGACTTCTGAGAACTAAAGAAAATGATAAAAGGAGAGGAAAGAAAGTGTTGTGAGCACCACATTTCATGAGGATGAAAGTAACTGAGCCTAAATGACCATACATTTGCACTCAGCCCCATTACAAGCCTTGAAAAGACCTTTTTGATCTTGAGTGAGCTGAAACAATTGTCTATTGGAAAATACGGGCAATCCTATGGGTGAAAGCATGCGTTGTGTTCTTCTTTGTGAGTGTGAGCGTTGCATTTGATTCCGCAACTTTAAATTGTCGAACCATTGTGTGTGAATATGGAATCATTCTTTTGTGTGAAGATCTTTGGAGTGATGCAAGTTACTATAAATGATAGGGTAGAGTTGGCGTCCTCGTAGCTTAAGGATGTAGCTCACATATGGTTCACGCAGTGGAAAGAAAATAGGGGTGAGAATGCAGCTCTTGTAACTTGGAAGTGTTTCACTGGAGCTTTTCTAGATAGGTTATTTCAAAGAGAGTTGATAGAGGCAAAGGCTCAGGAATTTATGAATTTGAGGCAAGGTACAATGTCAGTCCAATAGTACAGACTCAAGTTCACCCAACTCTCCAGTTATGCTCCACACATGGTTGCTGATTCGAGGGAACAAATGTCTGAGTTTCTGTATGGTGTGTCCGACTTAGTGAATACAGAGTGCATAAATGCTATGTTGTTAGATTATATGAACATCTCTAGGCTCATGACTCATGCTATGCAGGTTGAGGGTGATAAGCTTAGGGAATAGTCAACTATGAGTACTCTCAGCAGAAATTGGGTGGTGGAAATCGCTCACAATTTCACCAGAAATCTTCAGCCCCAACACCTTCATCAGCTAGTGCTCCATCCTCCAGGTTCCGATAGGATCAGAAAGGTAGGATATCAGGCTCTAAGTCTCAGGGAAGTGTCTCAGGTAATAGAACCTACCCAACTTGTCCAAAATGTGGTAAGAACCATCCGACCGAGTGTCTTGCAGGGAAAGAAGGATTTTTTGCATCTGGTCAGACTGGTCACAGGTTGAGGGATTGCCCTTCTTCTAAGTAGGGTTAGGGAGGTAACAATAGTAGGGCTCAGTCTACAGCTCCAGCAGCACCAGCAGGTCGCCCAACTCAGTGGGGCGCTTCATCTGGTACAAGTGGCGGTCAACGCCAAAACAAGTTATATGCTCTGCAGGCTCGCCAACACCAAGAAGATTCTCCTGATGTGGTTACTGGTACGTTACGAGTCTTTCATTTAGATTTTTATGCATTGTTAGATTCATGGGCTACACTGTCTTTTGTAACTTCTTATATAGCAGTAAACTCCAGTGTTAATCTATAAACTCTTTCAGAACCCTTCTTAGTCTCTACCCCAGTTGGTGACCTAGTTATAGCTAGACAGGTATACAGAAATTGCCCTGTCATAGTCTCTCAGAAAGTCACCTCAGCAGATCTTGTAGAGTTAGAAATGGTAGACTTTGATGTCACTCTAGGCATGGATTGGTTACATTCATGTTCTTCCTCAGTCGATTGTAGAACTAGGATCATTTGTTTTTCAGTTTCCTAATGAACCAGTCTTAGAATGAAAGGGTAGTTGCTCAGTACCTATGGGTCGATTCATTTCTTACCTTAAGGCCAGAAAGATGATCTCTAAATGGTATATGTATCACCTTGTTCATGTTAAGGATTTAAGCTCCTAAACCAACTCTTGAGTCAGTCCCAGTAGTAAATGAGTTTCCAAAAGTATTTTCAGAAGATCTTCCCAGAGTTCCTCCTAAATGGGAAATCTACTTTGGAATAGAACTCGTTCCAGATACCCAACCTATATTGATTCCTCCTTACAGAATGGTTCCAATCAATCTTAAGGAATTGAAAGAGCACTTGAAAGACCTTCTATATATGGGCTTCATTAGACCTAGTGTCTCTCCATGGGGTGCTTTAGTGTTGTTAGTGAAAAAGAAAGATGGTTCTCTCAGAATGTGCATTGACTATCGGCAGTTGACCAAGTTCACAATCAAGAATAAGTATCTCATCCCCAGGATTGATGACTTGTTCGACCAACTTCAGGGTGCTAGTCATTTTTCAAAGATAGACCTCATATCTGGTTATCATCAGTTAAGAGTTAGAGATAGTGACATCCCAAAAACAGCCATCAGAACTCGGTATTGTCATTATGAATTTATAGTTATGTCATTTGGGCTAACTAATGCTCCTGCATCTTTTATGGACTTGATGAACAGGGCGTTCATGCAGTATTTGCACTTGATGGTTATCGTCTTTATTGATGATATCCTCATTAACTCTAGGAATGAGGAAGAACATGCAACTCATTTGAGGGTTGTCCTGCAAACTCTCAAAGATCTACAGTTATTCGCTATGTTTAGTAAATGTGAGTTTTGGTTACAATTAGTTGCTTTCCTTGGTCATATCGTATCTAGCAAAGGGATCCGAGTGTATTCTCAGAAAATAGATGCAGTGAAACAATGGCCCAGACCTACCTCTCCTACAAATATCAGAAGTCTCTTAGGTTTGGTTGGTTATTATAGAAGGTTCATGGAAAGATTTTCGTCCATAGCTTCTCCATTGACTAAGTTGACTCAGAAAAAGGTAAAGTTTCAGTGGTCAGCTGAGTGTGAGAAAAGCTTTGCAGAACTGAAAATTAGGTTGACAACAACTCCTGTTTTGACTCTACTGGAGGGTTCAGATGGTTATGTGATCTATTGTGATGAATCTAGAGTAGGCTTAGGTTAGGTGTTGATGCAGCGAGGTAAGGTTATAGCTTATGCTTCTAGACGGCTTAAGGTGCATGAGAAGAACTTTTCACTAATGACCTCGAACTTGTAGCAATAGTATTTGCCCTAAAGATTTGGAGACATTACTTGTATGGTGTTCACGTAGATGTTTTCACAAACCATAAAAGCATGCATTATGTGTTCAACCAGAAAGAGTTGAATCTTTGCCAGTGGAGATGGATTGAATTCCTCAAGGACTATGATATGAATGTGCTCTACCATCCTAGTAAGTCCAATGTAGTAGTTGATGTTCTTAGCAAACTATCTATGGGTAGTGTAGCATATATTGAGGAAGAAAGGAAAGAGCTAGCCAAAGATGTTCACCGGTTTCTCACATAGGAGTTTTCCTTACGGACATATCAGATAGTGGAGTGGCAGTTCATAATGGGTAATAGTTGACAGTGTTACTAAGTCCGCTCATTTTTTGGTTGTTAAGACTACAGATTCGGCGGAGGACTACGCCAAGATTTACATTAATGAGATAGTCAGGTTGCATGGGGTTCCTTTTTCTATCATTTTTGATAGAGGTCCTCAGTTTACCTCTCATTTCTGGAAGTTTTTTCAGAAAGGTCTTAGTACCCAGGTAAATCTCAACATAGCATTTCATCCGCAAACGGATAGTCAGGCAGAGCGTACCATTCAGATCTTAGAAGACATGTTGAGAGCTTGTGTGATTGACTTCAAGGGTAGTGGGGATGATCACCTTCCCCTTATAGAGTTCGCCTACAATAATAACTACCATTCCAGTATTTAGATGGCCCCTTTTGAGGCATTGTATGGGCGTAGGTGCAGATATCCAGTTGGTTGGTTTGAAGTAGGTGAAGCAGCCTTGATAGGGCCATATTTAGTTCCTGATGCTATGGAAAAAGTTCAGTTCATCAGAGATAGACTTAAGACCGCCCAGAGTCTCCAGAAGTCCTATGCAGATGTAAGGAGAATGGACTTGGAGTTCCAAATTGATGATTGTGTTTTCCTGAATGTGTCACCTATAAAGGGGGCGATGAGATTTGGCATGAAAGGGAAGCTCAGCCCCAAATATATAGGCCCTTACAAGATCTTGAAAAAGGGTTGGTAAAGTGGCTTATGAGTTAGAGTTGCCAGCAAAACTAGCAGTAGTACACCCAGTCTTTCACATTTCGTTGTTGAAGAAGTATGTGGGTGATCCAGCATCTATAGTACCTGTGGAAAGTGTGGATGTGAAGGATAGCCTTGCTTATCAAGATGTTCCAGTTGAGAAACAAAAAAGTCGCTTTAGTTAAGGTCTTGTGGAGGAGTCAGTAGAGGGAGCTACTTGGGAAGCAGAAGCAGCCATGAAGGCCAAGTATCCTCATCTCTTTCCTTCTGATTACATTCTAGCTTGAGGTAATAGTTTCTCTCTAGTATTTCAGTTACTCATGCGTAAATTTAGTCTTAGTAATTTGTTCCTTCAGTTAGTCTTGAATTTTTGGCGTATTTGCATGTTCTTGAAACTTAGTCCAGTCAGAAAAGAGTTTAGATGATTCATAAATAAAAGTATTTGTGTCATTTATGTTTCTAGTGAAAATAATACATATAGTTTCAAAGCATAAGTTGTGTTTCTAAATTTTCTGTCCAAATTCAATTGATAAGTTTCTTTTTTTTTTTTTTTATGAAATACAGTTATATGTAAAATAATTTTGAGTTGTAAATTTGTCAATATAGTTTGTTCATGAAATTGATCAATACTTCAAAAAGAGATAATTTACTTAAAAAGAAATTACTTCTCCGTTCTTATTTGAGAGAAGAGGATAGTAATATTGAGAATTAATCGGCAATTTATCAAAATTTGCATTGTTTGATCTTCAAAAAATAAATCATGACAAATATTTAAGAATGGTGGGAGTAATTAAAACCATACTTTACTGTTTAATTTTTTTTTAACATTTAAGTTCTAAAATAACCAAAAAGATGATTTCTATAATTAAAAATATTTTAAAAATTGTATTGAAAAGGTTAACTTGATTTTAAATTGTGGGGACTGAATATCGGGCGGATAAAAAATATAGTGAAGATGGAATAACAAATGGGGTGCACAAAATATGAATGACGTTGATAATGGTTAAGCATTTTAAATTTATAATAGATAATAAAATTCTAATGATATAAAATATGGTCCCACATTGTTACACATGTTTAGAGGCTACTTGTGAGGGAAAAAGATAAGGCTTAGTACATAGTACAATTTGTATTGCTTATAGTACAACTCTTCATAGCCATGGTTCTCCTTCCATGGCTCTTCTATACAATAAAAACAAATAAATAAAAATAAATTATATTATAGCTGGGAAGCTCGTATCTTAAAAGTTAGATTACTATTTTTTCCTTATACTAAATTGAAATATGTAAATTGCATGAAGACTTTTATGAATTTTCAACCCTTCATCTGTCCTACTTTAATAAAACAACCCTTTATAATTTACACATTAATCAGACATTGTGTGTGTGCTTTATATATATATATATAAGACAATGTTGTTGCAATGAGTGGAAAATTAGGGAAATGGATGAAATCGTTTCTAAGGGAAATGGAGAAATGAGAGGAAAGGGGTGGGTGAAATAGTTTCAAATGAAAATGTAGAAATGAGAGGAAAAATTTGGGATGCCATGTGGCATTTAACAACTTCAGTTAATAAGAAGCGTACTTTTGACCCAATAGTATGACGGGAAGAGTAGTTTTGAATCGGAATATAGTTTATGGGTAAATATGAGCTATTTCGGATAGTTTAGGGGTATTTTTGAGCCTTTTTCTTTTTTTATTTACGAAAAAGCACAAAAAATAAAAGAAACTTAAATATCCTTTTGAATTTAAGAAGTTCCTAGCTCCCCTTCGATCATTTTTAAACTATTATATTATAACAACAATCTTCTGCTCAAGGAGTAACTCGTGCAAATATAGTATATTAATGTGTCATTGCAGAAATTTGTATTACAAAAAAGAATATAGAATATTGTATACCTCGTGTCATGGAGATCATTTCCTGGGTTATACCTTATAAGCCCAAAGAGTCTGTTTATAATATGCATCATTCTTCAATCCGTTAAAAATTTTCTAAACAGAAAGAACACAACTAAGCTTTAATCAGGAAGAAAATTAGACTCAACTATATAAATCATCTATAACTATTCTTTTTTTGCCCCAACATTTCTTTGCTTATAAATATTTTTGATTTTATTGCAAGCCAAGGGCTCTTTGTCAAAGAGCCAAAATGGATGCATCAGTTAAATTTTCATGCGGTGCACAAGCATTAACTATCGGCCTAAAGTTATTATCAGTATAGACTGACCAAACAAAGACACTTTAACTTATCTAATGTTTGAACGCAAAGGAACAACCTTCAAGGTACAATTTTTTTAAAGTAAGAATAGGAAGAAATAGGATAATGTCAATCAGTTAAATGCATATTGCTGCATTTTTCTACATAAAATGACAGTAGCCTACTCGTAAAGAAAATGATAAATACAACAATATATCCATTGTAATTCCTTAAGTGGGCTATGAGGTGTTGTAATTAATTATTATAAAACCCAATTACTCCAATACAAAATAGTGACAACTAAAATCATTATTATAAAAGAAATTGCAAACATCATGAACCCAACGATTAAAGATCTCTTCTCATAGTTATAAGTACAACAAAAGTGGTCGATCAAAACACAAGCACATCAAACAGCATAGTAAGTACTTTAGTAGCTTCCTTAGCTGGTGCAAGACCCATAAGGGAGACACCAATACATTGGTTCTTTTACAAAATTCAAAAGTGCTAACAGTAGAACATGAATTATGTACTAACAACAAACATGCTCACTTATTTTAGTTCTCATATCCAAATGAACATTGAATTCACATGACAAAGAAAAAGAAGAAAACCACATAATCAAAATGATATTGTATCACGATCATAACGTTACACAGAGTCTCTAAATAGTAGTCATTTCATGATTCTCAACAGGTATATTGAGATGAATCGTCAAATACAACTTTAAATTGATGTAAATATCTACTAAAATCCATTAATCTCATGTAATTAAAGTCGAAGTCATTTCAAGAAAACTAACAGAAAGTGGCATATTAATGTACTTGGAAATTTGGAGAACTAAGGCTATAAAAGAACTTGAATACCCAACATACCATCCTCGCTAGTTCATCTTTCATAGTTCCTAATGAATGATCTCATATCGAGAAATACTGTGCCATTCATCTGAGAAACCAAAAATGTTCTCTTTCCTCTATTTTTATATTAATGAATTCCCTTACTCAAAAATAAGAAAGGAGGCTTATCACTTTCTTGAAGCGTTTGATGTCCAATCACCAATTGCCGTGGATGATGACCAACTAGTGGAGCAAAAAGAAGAATTCCAACAATTCAACTATATCTTATTCCTTAATGTCGATGTTGAGAAAGAGTACAAAAGTGAGAATGTTGTAAATAATGCTGCTTTGGAATTGAGGCAACTTGAATCTCATTCAAAACACTTTTCTATATCATCTGAACTAATGGATGAGTGTATAGATGAGAAACAAGGCCCCTACATCTAATGTTTTTTAGTCCATGTAGACAAAACGTCATTCCCCACCTAAGGGCTAAGAAGTGCAAGATGCGACATAGTTTACTTGGTTGCTTTATCTTTATACCATCTCCCCTTGAAAGGACAAGAAAAATAGATTCAAGTTTGGGGTACAATTCATAAGTTCAAAGTGGAAAGAAAAGTAGTGAATTTACTTGTGTCGTGCCGCGACGTTAAATTAGGCGCTTATTGGGAGGCAACCCAATTTATAGTTTAACTTCTTATTTTTTTAGTGTCATATTTTGTGTTGTTTTTACAGGTTTTGAAGAAGTCCGAGTATCTGAAATTTTGAGCTAAGGAGAACGTTTGAGCTTAAGTGTGGGGTGATGACCCTTGATGAAAATTAAGAGAAGATGCTACTAGCTAGGCCTAAAGGCCTCAGAGGGTTTTCCTAACCTTTGTTTTAAATTTTATTTGATGCTTTGGGGACATAGCATATTTTTAAGTGTGGGGTAGAGGAATGAATTCCTAGTTTCTACTGTTTTATTGAGTCTTTTATTTTTTTAGAATGGGTTCCTTGGCTTTAGTTTTCAGTTCTTTTCCTGGGATAGTCCCTTTGAAACAAGTGTCTTTTATTTTTTTAGGAATAAGTTTTCTTTTAATTTTTTTTTGAGAGAAAAGAAAAGACCCTTTTGAGTGGTGTGATACTTGTTATTTAGGCCTAATTTTTGAGTAGTATTTCTTGTGAATGCTTTGATCGATAAGAAAATTGCAGACTCTTTGACACCTAAGCTCATGGTTGTGACTTTGTGTATAGCTTATTTTATTTTGTAGTTTGTTATGATCATGTCTCTCTTAGAACTGGAATTGATTCATCTTGATTGATACTTGTGCCATGTGTGGTGAGAATATGTTTATTCCATGTTTTACATCTCAGTCTAGAACTTGCAGTGCATGTTATTGAAGCGAAATAAAAAGTGTTACTTTTTTGGGAGATAATAATAGGCTTTCTTTGATTTGTCTAGTACATTTTAGCCTTTTCAGATATTATATCACTAGTTATCGCTATTGAGCCTGTAGCCTTTTGTTGGTAGCTATATTTTGCTCTAAACTATTTTGTTGAATCCCTAGTTTTTGCACCTTGCTTCATTGAGCATTGTAGCATAGACTTATTCTAATTGTTAATTCTGAAGAAAAAGGGATGGTTGAGTGAAAAGGTAATCAATGATAGCTACAAAGTGCTTAAAAATACCTCTTTGAAAGAATGTGATGAAAAAAAGAAAAGAACAAAAGAATGTGAGATGAAAATAAATCCTTAGAAAAAAAGGAGAATAAAACTGATTGAAACATTCTTGAGATGATGAGAATTACACGTGAAATAATTGTTGAAATTCAAGAGAAGAAAATAATGGGTGATAAAGTCTTGAAGTGGAAAGTGCTTAAGGAAGTGTAAATCACTATTATATAGTTTTCCTACCTTTCCTCTAGCCTATTTTACAACCCGTTAAAGTCCTATTTGATTCTATTCAAGCATGCTTAATTAGTGGAGATGCACATAATGGGCAAGCCTATGGTTCTTTGTGCATACATGTGAATTTTATTTATGAGTGTGAGTTGTTCTTTGATGCTATGTCCTTGATTTATATTCAATCTTTTGAATTGAGTGTGTGGACTATTTCTTCTTGTGAGGGCACTTGTTTCATGATGGATAGGTGATTTTATTAACCTTTTTGATGAGAGTAGGTGAGCAAGCTTAAATTTGATGAGTTCAAAGTCTTTCCTTGAGGTTAGAAGGTTAATGCTTTGTAGTTTATTTGGATGTCTTGCATAATGAGCGAGAATTATACTTGACGTTTTGAAATTTGTATATGGCCTAATTGTTTGTGTCAACCAAAATGATGGCATTCCTAGTTTGATTTTTTTAAACATCAACTTTAATGTTTGCTCGAGGGTGAGCAAAAGTTTAAGTGTGGGGTGTTGATGTGCGGCCAAAAATATATTTTCTTATCATTATTCGCCTCACATTTATTAATTATATCCGCCCTTTTTGAGCATGAATTTTATGGATTGTTCTAAATAGTGTATTTTATTTGTAGGAGTAAATTTGTGTAAAATTGAAGAAGTTTAGAGATAAAATGAATTAATGATGGATGATTGAAGAAGGAAATCAAGCAGACGGCTTAATGGATTAAACTTTATAAAATAATATATTGTTGGTCGGAGTAGAATTGGAATTGGAATTGGAAATTTCCTTGAGGCATCATATGAAGATGAAGAAGCGCAGGGTTGAGGCGGTTGCCCTGTTCCACGCGGAAAACTAATTCCTATTGTTTTTCAATTCCTAATTTGATTTGGACTCAATTATTTTATTTAGTGTTTTCTCTATCTATAAATAGTCCATATAAATAATTATTTGGGGCATATCAGATATAGGGCATCAAGTATAAAGTTGTCAATAATTTTTAGGGTTCTTTTCTTCTTCTTTCTTTTCTTAAACATTAGTAGCTAAAGACCCTTGTTATGGGGCTATGGCTATGGGTAATTGTTGAACATCGATTGTTTTGAATTAATATTGGTTATCTCTTTAAATTACATCTATATTTTTGTTTTAGTATTTCTTGACCCGCTATCATAGAGATAAATTTGTTGTCTACTCTTAAAATCGGTAAAGGCTAAGGTAGATAGACAAAAAAATATAGAAAGCTTGATCTTCCATTAAGTTGAGTTGATTTGTTTTTAGGAGTCACTCCTGGACGAACACCTAGCTTTGTTACGAAAAATAATGAAATATAAATGCTCGCTAATTAGGAATGCCTATCCCCGCTCAACGATGTAGTTAGACAGCTAATTGGAAAAGATGATTAGAGGTCGGGAGACCATTATCATAATATCAACCCTATAAATCAGTAATTTGATAACCGTAGTTAATTCATGAATTAGATGTGATACATGAAACCTATACATGCCGCTACCCTAGACAAAATCATTGTAAGTAATTTTATTATTTCATTCATGCATTCTTAGTATTTAAATAAAAATTAAACAATTTTGGCACTCTTAAAGAAATACTTAGACTAGTATAATTTAGTAAAAAGTTAATTGACAAGTCCTTTGGGTTCGATAATCCAATTCTTTTAAGAGCCACTATATTACTTAAGAGACCACGTAAACTTGCGTGTTCAATTGGGAGCAACATTATGCTTCTATTGATTATCGATCCATGTGGTCAAGTTTAAATTTCCAAATGAACCCATCCTAGAGTGGAAAAAGGGGGAAATTCTATGCCTAAGGGTTAGTTTGCTTCTTGTCTTAAAGCTAGATATATGATTTCGAAGGATTGAATTTACCATCTAATCAGGGTGAGGGATATAAATTTCGAGACCCCTACTCTTGAGTCGATCTCCGTTGTAAATGAGTTTTCGGAAGTTTTTCCAGATGATTTACCTGGTATTCCTCCAGAAAGGGAAATAGACTTTGGTATTGACCTTCTCCATACACACAACCTTTCTGTATTCCTCCTTACCGTATGTCCCCAGTAGAACTTAAGAAATTAAAGGAGAAGTTGAAAGAGTTGTTGGATAAGGGTTTCATCCGACCAAGTATCTCTCCATGAGGTGCTCTAGTTTTGTTTGTTAGAAAGAAAGATGGTTCCCTTCGTATGTGTATTGACTACTGGCAATTGAATAAGGTAACCATTAAGAATAAGTATCATCTTCCAATGATAGATGACTTGTTTGACCAACTTCAAGGGGCAAGCTATTTTTCCAAGATTGACATTCGGTCGGGTTATCACCAATTGAGGGTGAAAGAAGATGACATTCCGAATACGGCTTTTCGAACCCGGTATGGTCATTATGAGTTGTTGGTAATGTCATTTGATTTGATTAATGCTCCGGCGGCATTTATGGATTTGATGAATAGGGTGTTTAGACAATACCTTGACATGTTTGTAATTGTGTTCATTGATGATATATTGGTCTATTCAAGGAGTGAAGATGAGCATGTCGATCATTTGAGGGTTGTGTTGCAAGTCCGCAAGGACAAACAACTCTTTGCAAAGTTTAGAAAATGTGAGTTTTGGGTAAGGCCCGTGGCTTTTCTTGGGCATATTGTTTTTGCTAAGGGCTTTGAGGTAGATCTCAAGAAGATGGATGCAGTGAAAAGTTGACCTAAACCTCTATTCCCTTCGAATATTAGAAGTTTCTTGGGTTTAGCCGGTTACTATAGAAGGTTTGTTGAAGGATTTTCTTTGATTGCTTCTCCATTGACGGTAGTGATTCAAAAGAAGGTTAACTTCATATGATCTGAAGCGTGTGGAAAGAGTTTTCAAGAATTGAAAGATAGACTTACTTCCGTTCTGTGTTGACTTTACCAGAAGGGACATACGGTTTTGTCGTTTACTGTGATGCCTTGAGAATTGGGTTAGGATGTGTCCTTATGCAAAATGGGGAAATCATTGCCTATGCTTCAAGGCATCTTAAGATTCTTGAAAAGAATTATCCTACCCATGACCTTGAACTAGCGGCAGTTGTTTTTGCCTTAAATATTTGAAGGAATTATTTGTATGGTATTCATGTGGATGTCTTTACTGGCCACAAGAGTTTTCAATTTGTGTTTAACCAGAAAGCTCTAATATTTTGCCAAAGGAGATGGCTTGAATTATTAAAAGTATGACATGAGTGTTTTCTATCACACGGTAAGGCGAATTTGGTGGCAGATGTTCTTAGTCGATTATCGATGGTTGTGTTTTTCACATTGAAGATAATAAGAATGAGTTAGTTCAAGATGTTCATGGATTGGCTCGATTAGGTGTTCGGTTAGTTGGCTCTACCAAGGGTGACGTTGTGGTTCACAATGGCTCAAAATCATCCTTTGTAGCTGATGTGAAGGCCAAGCAAGGTCTTGATCCAACTTTAGTTGAATTGGATGAAACGGTGCTTAAAAAGTACGTAGAGGCTTTATTCGGGGGGGGGGGGGGGGGGGGGGTT
>JAJOOR010023835.1:0-17033 GCA_036250505.1 Solanum acaule
GTTTCAATTAAGAGACTTTTATTCATTGCCTAAGCAATATCAGTTCTTGGCTTTTGTATTCACCTGTCATATTCATGAGTTATTTTAGGGCTTTCATATAGGTGAGTTTTAGGCATGTTAGAAATATTTGTTTCAATTAAGAGACTTTTATTCATTGCCTAAGCAATATCAGTTCTTGGCTTTTGTATTCACCTGTCATATTCATGAGTTATTTTAGGGCTTTCATATAGGTGAGTTTTAGGCATGTTAGAAATATTTGTTTCAATTAAGAGACTTTTATTCATTGCCTAAGCAATATCAGTTCTTGGCTTTTGTATTCACCTGTCATATTCATGAGTTATTTTAGGGCTTTCATATAGGTGAGTTTTAGGCATGTTAGAAATATTTGTTTCAATTAAGAGACTTTTATTCATTGCCTAAGCAATATCAGTTCTTGGCTTTTGTATTCACCTGTCATATTCATGAGTTATTTTAGGGCTTTCATATAGGTGAGTTTTAGGCATGTTAGAAATATTTGTTTCAATTAAGAGACTTTTATTCATTGCCTAAGCAATATCAGTTCTTGGCTTTTGTATTCACCTGTCATATTCATGAGTTATTTTAGGGCTTTCATAATTAGCAAATGAGAATTACATTGTTGATAACATGCACCTAATTAACTGACATAACATTTCATTTTTTAGTTAAATAAGCTAGATAAAAAAGATTTGGACTTACAAGTATTTATCTGTCAACTTTATGAAAAAAGAGCCTTTTGATTGCTTCATTTGTGTCATTTCTTAATCACATTAATTTATTTTATAATTGATGGCCTTTTTCTATTCTGTTCTAAGAAATTGCTTGAGTTTTGTTTTCTAGAACTCTTGTCTTTTTTTTTGCAAAAAAATGGATGAGGCTATAAATTCTAGTTATATGTAGTTTCTCCTTTAATTCACGCATGTTTGATTCGAATGTTAGAATTCCTACATAGATTACATTATATTTTAATAGTTAATAGTTTTCATGAATGATAGAGTTTATGTTGCCATGTAGAGTAGTTTGTGATGATATACTCCATAAACTTTCACTTGTGTTAAACTTGTAATGATAAAATTTATATTGTAAATTAGAAAGTACTTATAATACAAGGGACAATCCATCCAATAAGCCTTATAAAAGTGGGCAATAGAACATATGAAAGACAAATTGTGTTACATATTTTACTTTTGACTCTAGTATAAACATCTCAATCTAAATTTTTATTTTATTTTCTTTCTCTTTGTACAGGTATAAAGGGTGAGAAATGAATCAAGATTGATTACAAGCTATGTGTTACCACATTATTGATATTTTGGAAAGAATTTTTACTTATATGTCTTTGTATAGGAGTAATATTTAGTATATTTTTGGTTTGATTTTCTTGTCATTGGATATATTTTACTTTTATTTTAGGAGTTTGTAATGAGATATTATTAATTTAGTATAATTTTAGTTGTTTTTATTGTATGATCATGGGTGAATTTTATGACAAATATTTTTGTCATGAATTAAATTAATTCATCACAAGTTGATTACATTCAGTGACACAAAATGTATTGTCCTAGTACCCGTTTTATTGAATATGAATTATTTTTTTATTTTGTGACAATTGTAATTGTCACTACTTATGATAATATTTAGTGACAATATATGTCGTCGATAAAAGCAACACTTTTAGTGACAAAATGATATATTTAATCACAAAATTATTAACTTTTTTTATAATAATAAATTTGTCCCTAATTTATACATTTAAAGACAAAATATTTTTTTGTATATAAAAAAATTGTCATTAGTGACGATATTGTATTTTTTCAACTACGAAATACATATAGCTTTAGAGACATTTGATGTCGTCACTGATTGAACAAAATAATTAGTAATGATTTAATTTTGTCACTAATAATAATATCTTTAGTGACAAAACATACTATTAACTACAAAAAAGTTACACTTGTTATGACAAATAAATTCGTCACAAATGTTTATGCATTTGGGGACAATTTTTATTTTTGTAGTTAATATAATATTTTAGTGACGAAGCACTAAATCGTCTTTGTATAGTTTTAGTGACGCACATTTAGTGACGACTGATTGACGAAATTTTTTTCGTCACACAAGAGTTTTAGTGACGAAATATGATTTATAGATGACGAAATTATTCGTCCATGATAATCAAATTTGTTGTAGTGACTGTATCTGTCAGAAATCACTATCTTTTAAAATCACAAGTGTTGGAATATTGACCCCCAGATTTTCCTAAGGAACATGTATATTTTATCTGTTCCTTAGCAGATTACAACAGTTGCGTTATGTAAAGCAAATAAAGTAATGACACAATATTTTATCGCGGAAAACTCAGCTCATAAAAGGGTAAAAACTACGACCTACACCTCTGTAGGATTTAATTCTACTTCATTAAACTCTGAGCTTCAACAAAAGATTACAAACCTATGTAACCTAAGAAATTATAAACTCTAATTCCTAGACGCCAACAACCAACTAGATGGTCGACCCACTTCAAGTTATGAATTCAGATTACAACTCTTGCAATCCTAGGAACTAACTCTAATTCCTAAACTCCAACACAAACCCCCCAAGGTTTATGTTCCCAAGTCTTTAAGTCGCCCCAACTTGAAGACTCTATTCCTATTCCCAGTTTATACTTCACTGGATCTAGAAAGAATTAAAGATACAACTCGATAAAAACTCAATACAAGCAAACTTGACTTAAGAACTACAAAACATAAGCCTATGAATCAGTTCTTCAATTCTTGTTTTCTTGCGTTGGCTACACTTCGGAATCAGAAATCACTCAAATATGAACTCCCTCTATTTGATTGTATTCTGTTGCGCAAATTTCTCAAAAGAAAATATTGCCCTATTTATAGATTTGGACTTGAATCCAAAACCTATTTCAACTTGGACTCCTACTCATACTCAACTTCCTCTTCTGCGTAGAACTTGGAAGCTCACGTGGTATTTTTTTTTCCTACTTCGTGTAGTTTTCCTATTTGATTGGGCTTTGATTTATTTCCTTCTTGAATCTTTATTCACACTACTTCCTTCTTTGCTTATGTTTCCTACTTTGTTTATGCTTCCTACTTCGCTTAGGATTTCTTTAAGGAAACCTTTTTGCACTGCTTTCTTGTTGAATAAGCAACCCTTCCACCGCTTTATAACTTCTAATTCGCGTGGTTGACGTTCTCTTTATCCCAGTCGAATTCGATCTGAAAGGAACATGTCGTTGCAATCGGTTCCTTTCATCTGTTCCTCTATTTGTCAACTATCAAAATCTTTCTCAATCTAACAACAAGTCTCACTCTCATATGTATGAATATTCTAAAGAATTTTAATCTCGCCCATCTAATCATAAACTACAGAGGACCCTAGATATCCATGTACTATATCAGTGTGGTACCCAATTAATTCATACACATAACCGATTATTCGTATGCTTACATCAAACTCGAGCCACTTATCATCCATATAGTGAATAAATTCTCACTATATATGCATATATCAATATGTTAAACTGTCCAGTTTACTCTCAAGGTAACCCAACAATAATAAAATAGTCACAAGATCATCATTCATCACATCATAAAAGTATAGGATAATTACAACTTATTCATATTCTACAACTTGTGATTTAGCTTGGTCATTGCATGCCATGTAAAGTCTTTTTAGCATGATTTCATAACTCTTACGCATTACTATCATACTTAGTATATTCCATGTACTAATGCATAATTGTGCATACATTGTTGCACCAATGTAGGGTCCGACGCTCCTACCTCCCATACTTGTGGCTAGTTGATCCTTTTGGGCTTTTGAAGATTGGTGAGTCCCTATGATCCGAGGACCGAGACTCTTTTATTGCTTTTATGTCATTTTCATTTTTTCAGACTTTGTATGTGATGTATGAGTTATGTCCCAATCACTTTTCTTATGATGTACTAGATGACTTTGAGACTTATGTTAGACTTCCGCTTTTGTCACACTCTTTTATATGAAATGTTTTCTTTTAAAGTATTTATTTCTATTATCTTGTATGATACATGCTAAGTGGCTTGTGTGGGGCCTTTAAGAGTCTTATATGCCATGGTACGCCTAGGGTGTACTTAGGGTCGTGGAAAATATGGTATTCAGAGCACAAGATTTAGAAAGGTCCTAGGATGTCTCATAAGCCACATCGAGTAGAGTCTTGTTCATGAATGCGAAGCACACCACATTTATGAATAAGAGGCTATAAGATGCTTAGAAAACTTCACTTCTTTCATTACTCTAAAGTCGTACGATAGAGTTTAACTCTATATGTCTCTCTCCTAATCCTTATCCGATGCTTTTCAGGATATGGCCTATCGAAGAGCATATGTTAGGAGGAATCCAAATGAGAATGTGGAACGAGAAGCTCCTCACACTTCTCATGAAGGTCCACAAGTTCCGGCCGACCCTTTGGCCGAAGAAGTGACTAATGCGGAGTTTTGAGATGCTTTTTAAGTGTTAGCCTAAGCCATGGCGGCTCAAAACAATAGGGAGGTTGTGGTCTTTGTGAATCCAAATGTGGGTACGACGACAACTAGAGTAAGGGACTTCATTAGGATGAATCCCCTGGAGTTTCATGGTTCCAAGGTTGAGGAAGACCCTCAAGAGTTTATTGATGAGGTACACAAAGTGTTGATGATCATGGGAGTGTCATCGGTGGAAAAGGTGGAATAGACCACTTATCAACTTAAGGGTGTTGCTCAAGTTTGGTTTAACCAATGGAACGAAGAGAGGGCGGTTGATGCGGGTTCTCTTGATTAGGAAAAGTTTAAGGTTGTTTTCCTTGATAGGTTCTTTCCCCTTGAGATGAGGGAGAGAAAAGTACTTGAATTTATTAACCTTCGTTAAGAGAATATGAGAGTGAAAGAGTATGCGTTGAAGTTCACGCAATTATCTAGATATGCTCCTACTGTGGTTGCTGATCCTAGAGCAAGGATGAGCAAGTTTGTTTCGGGAGTGTCCGAAATGGTGTTGAGGAATGTCATACATCCATGCTCATCAATGTAATGAAATTTTCTCGTCTAATGATTCATGCTCAACAAATCTAAGAGGAGAAACTTAAGGAAAGGTCTAGGGAGGAAAAGAGGGCAAAGACCAGTGATGGTGACTTTTCACATTCAAGGTCCGATAGGCATGGTCGTTCTAAGTTTGAAAGGTTTTCCGATCAAGGTTCCTCCAATAATCTGGTTTCAAAGTTCAAAAAAGAGTGGGTGCCTAACCCACATTCAAGGTCCGATAGGCATGGTCGTTCTAAGTTCAAAAGGTTTTCCGATCAAGGTTCCTCCAATGCTCTGGTTCCAAAGTTTAAAAAAGAGTGAGTGCCTAACCCTAAGCCTTAAGGGGGAAACAATGGTGGATCTTCATTGACTACTTGTGCTAGATGTGGAATGAATTATAAGGGTAAATGCTTAGCCGGTACAAATGGTTGCTTTGGTTATGGTAAGAGTGGTCACAAGATAAGAGATTGTCCATCACTTACTACTAAGGAAAGAGAAGGTAGACAAGCTCCACCTAGTGGTTTAAGTTCAAGTGCTCCAAAGAAAAATCAGTTATATGCACTTCAAACTCGTCATAAGCAAGAGGTTTCTCCTGATGTGGTTATCGATCTTTCATCTTGATGTTTATGATTTACATGATTCCGGTGTTACTTTGTCTTTTGTGACGTCATATGTGTCTATGAGGTTTCATGTTTCCCCGGATGTATTGTTAGAACCTTTTTTCGTCTCCATACTTGTTGGTGAATCTATTGTGGCTAAGAGAGTCTGTAGATATTGTCCCGTCTCCTTATCCCACAAAGTCACTCAAGAGTTGATCTTGTAGAGCTTGATATGTTAGATTTTGATGTCATTCTTGGCATGGACTGTTTCATTCTTGTTATGCTTCTATTGATTGTAGACCTGAGTGGTCAAGTTTCAATTTTGAAATGAGCCCGTCCTAGATTGGAAAGAGGACAATTCTATGCCAAAGAGTCTGTTTCTTGTCTTAAAGCTAGAAAAATGATTTTGAAGGGTAGCATATGTCACCTTGTTCGAGTTAGGGATACAGATTCCAAACCTCTATTCTTGAGTCAGTCCCCGTTATAAATGAGTTTTTGGAAGTGTTTTCCAATAATCTAGCCGGTATTCCTTCTAAAAGGGAAATAAACTTCGGTATTAACCTTCTTCCAGATATGCAACCTAGCTCAATTCCTCCTTACCATCTGGCTCCGATAGAATTTAAGGAATTGAAAAAGCAATTGGAGGATTTATTGAATAAAGATTTCATCCGACTGAGTATCTCTCCATGGGGTGCTCCAATTTTATTTGTTCGTAAGAAGGATGGTTCCCTTCACAAGTGTATTGACTACCGACAATCGAACAAGATTACCATTAAGAATAAATATCCTCTTTCAAAGATAGATGATTTGTTTGATAAACTACAAGGGGCAAGTTACTTCTCTAAGATCGACCTCCGGACGAGTTATCACCAACTGAGGGTAAAGAAAGATGACATTTTGAAGAAAGATTTTCGGACTCGGTAAGGACGAGTATTCCTACTTGAAAGTGAGAAGATTGAATATGAATTTTATTGTTGGTGTACCCCGCACCCGGCGACAACATGACTCAATTTGGGTTATTGTGGATCGAATGAGGAAGTCGGCTCATTTCATTCCCGTCAAGGTTTCTTTTTCGAAGGAGGGCTATGCTAAGTTGTATTTGAGGAAAATTGTTAGGTGGCATGGAGTGCCCCTATCCATTATATTCGATCGTGGTACCCACTTCACTTCTCAATTTTGAAAATCTTTCCAAAGGGGCCTTGGTACTTATGTTAAGCTTAGTACGATCTTTCATCCTCAAACCGATGGGCTAGCAGAATGTATTATCCAAAATTTCAAAGATATGTTGAGAGCTTATGTGATTGACTTCAAGGGAAATTTGGATGATCATTTGCCTTTGACTGAGTTTGCTTACAATAATAGCTATCATTCAATCATTATGACTCCATTTGAGGCTCTTTATGGTCGGAGGTGTAGATCTCATATATATTGGTTTGAAGTTAGTGAGGTTGCTTTGATAGGTCCAGAATTAGTACATGAGGCTGTGAAGAAAGTTTGGCTTAGTATAGAAAGGTTGAAAACGACTAAAAGTCGACAAAAGACTTATGCCGATGTTAGAAGAAGAGACCTTGAGTTTGATATAAATGATTGGGTCTACTTGAAAATTTCACCCATGAAGGATGTGATGAGATTTGGAAAGAAAAAGACGCTTAGTCCCTGTTATGTGAGCCCATATCATATTTTGAGGTGTATTGGTAAAGTTGCTTATGAACTTGATTTGCCTAATGACTTAGCATCGGTACATCTAAATTTCCATGTCTCCTTGTTGAAGAAATGTGTTGGTGATCCAACATCCATTGTATCATTGGAGAGTCTTGGTATAAATGAGAGTTTTTCTTATGAAGAAGTTCTGATTGAGATTTTGGATCGGCAAGTTAAAAAGTTGAGGAATAAGGAATTTGCATCCGTGAAAGTCTTAGGGAGGAATTAAAGGATTGAGGGTGCTACTTGGGAGGCCGAGACTGATATGATGTCCCGTTAGCCCCTTCTCTTTTCCTCCGATCCTACTCTAGCTTGAGGTATTTAGTTCCTCATGGTCCATCCTCATGTCTTAATCATTCTCATGTTTCCTCATGCATGCATGCTCATGAAAACGTGCTTTAGAGATATTGATTTATCTTTGATTGATTTCTTCATGATTATGTACATTTGAGTTAGTGTTCTCAAACATTGACTTGAGACCGTGTCACCCAGGGGTATCCTCTAGATGTAACAAGGCGTACAAGACCTCGAGAGGCCTCATACAAGCCACTTAGCATGTCATAACATAAAGTAATAGAAAATGGTGCAGAAATTTAAAACATTTTCAAACACAATCAAAGTCTGTATAAATCGAGCGAAAGTCTAATACAATTGTCTCAAGCCAACTAACCAACATGAATAAATCTTGGGACACAGCCCATACAATAGTCCAAAACATAAAAGAAAGACATAAGGGAAAATGGTGGTCAAATCCTCGAATGCTATGAGGACTCACCAATTCTTCACTCCTTGATCAATTATGAACCTAGCCACGAGTGTGAGAACCAATATCGTCGGACCCTACATTTGGATAAGAAATGTAGGCAAGAGTATGCGTTAGTACAAACATGTACTAAATATGATAGCTAGCATAAACATTAACATAGACATAACATAGGAATTAGTCACTATAAGATATAAACCATAAACCATAAACATAAGAGTTAGGCAACATAAGTCATAAGCATAATCAACGCACATAATAGATCATCATAACATAAGAGGAACACTTCTTGAAGTAGCCTCAACTTATCATAAGTCTAGACTTGCTTCATCCACCTATATTCATACATATCAAGGAAGGCAATTCAAGCAATAATCCAAGCTAATATGTCATCACATAAAATCCTCAACTTAAAATATACTTACAAACTTACTTGAACTAAGCTCAAGCATACTTAGCCAAGACATAGGGAATCCTCCACTAGCCTTACTCATTATAGTAGGCAACCTTAGGCCATCATCAAAGCTCATCATTCATCATTCTCATCTTTAGCTTATCTTTTATAGACATGGGGAAATCACCTCCTTGCCTTCCTATAAAGGCTCATGGGTGGTCGCTTCTTGCCTTACATAAAGGCTCATGGGTGGTCGCCTCTTGCCTTACATAAAGGCTAATGGGTAGTCACCTCTTGCCTTACATATATGGTCATGGGTATTCGCCTCCATGTCCATCTTATGGGATCATAGGTATTCGCCTCCATGCCCAATATTATATGACACAGGTATTCACCTCCATATCATTTCTTACATAAGATATGAGTATTCGCCTCCACATCATTTCCTACATAAGATACGAGTATTCGCCTCCACATCTTTCATTAAGGGATCATGGGTATTCGCCTCCATTCCTTGCTATAAAGGCTAATGGGTAGTCACCTCTTGCCTTGCTATTTTGAAATCATGGAATAACGGTAGTCGCCTCACACTCATCATCATATAACATGGGCAATCACCTCATGTTTTCTAACTTGGGAACATAGGGGATCACCTCAAATCCTTCTCATGTGAAGGTCATGGGAAATCACCTCAAGCCTCATCAATTTCATAATCTTTTAGTCTAGATTCATTTTAGGTGAGCAATCCTTTCAACCTAGAATCATTCAATGTGAGAAAACCTTTCACATTCATGCATTCATACATTCATAGAGTAGATCATGTGGGTAAATCCTTCCACAACAATTCTATCTACAAATCAACATTCATAATATACGCTTTACTCTCAAAGCCCTAATAATCATAGTTCATCATGTAGCTTTACTCTAAAAGCCCTTATTATCATCATTCATCATACACGCCTTAGTCTCAAAACAATCCTAATCTCAAAGCCTACAAGTCATAATTCATCATATATACTTAATCTCAATCAATTCATCTCTACATGCTTTACTCTTAACTAATTCATGTCCATATGCTTCAATCTCAAGCAATCTATAATGTATCTCATCAATCCTAGAAGAATACATCTAAATCCTAGACATGGGTTAGGCATGGGTACATGTAATTTTATACTAAAAACATGCAATTCTATCAATTCAACCATTAACAATCATAATCCACTCAATTGGATCAAAACCCATAGCATTAGAAGAAACCCTAACTAGAATTGAGGAATTCTTCTTCTAAATTGGGGAAAACATGGGGTTCCATGGATGAAATGATTCCATGGATGAAAAGCCATCTTACCTTTATTACAAAACCCTAACAAGCTTGAAGATTGGAGACTTGACTTGACCCTAGCTTTAATTTCTTCCTTCTTCTTCCAACTTCTAGAGAGAGTATATTTGAGAGAGGAACCCAATTCTTTTGGTGAGTTTGAAAGAATGACTTGAATGAGTGAATTTAGGGGTTAAACATACTTATATAAGCTTGGGTAAAATGACCTCACTTTATTCTAATTGAAATCGGAAAAGACCCTTGTGCCCCTAAAATAACCTCCCAGGCCTAACCCACGAGACCCCGCTGATGGACTGTGGATGGACCTACGGTCCGTACTGGTCAAACGTAGGTAGATACATATACTTTCTTCCCCTTGCAACGAGCCATGGACCCATCGACGGAGCGTGGTTACTGCCTTAGGCAGTTTTCTTGGTGCCCATCTACGGTCCATGGACCTACCCATGAGTCGTGGTTGGTCCTTGTGAGGTCAACTTTGAAGTTCTAACATGCTATTCCCTCTATCTCGAGTCTGGGTGTTACAAATCGGGTTACCATTAGTTGAGAATTTATGATTCTGATATCTCGAAAACTTCTTTCAAGAGTCGCTATGGGCATTATGAATTTGTTCATGTCTTTTGAATTGACTAATGCCTCAACTACTTTTGTAGAGTTGATGAACTGGGTGTTTTGACCGTATTTGTATTCCTTCGTTATTGTGTTTATTGATGACTTCTTGGTTTATTCTAAGAATGAGTTTGATCATATTCGTCACTAGAGGACCATGCTTTAGAAATGGAAAGAAAACAAGTTTTATGCAAAATTCTCCAAATGTGAGTTTTGGCTAAAGTGTGTGACATTCTTGGGTCATGTGGTGACAAAGGCAGTAACTGTGTTTGATCTGACGAAGGTTGCGGTGGTTCGTGATTGGGTGAGACCTACTTTCCCGTTCACGATTTGGAGTTTCATTAGGTTAGTATGTTATTATCGTTGGTTTGTTAAGAGTTTCTATTCTATTGCAACTCTGTTGATTAAGTTGACTTAGAAAATCATGGTTTTTAGTGGATGGATGAGTCAGATATGAGCTCACAAAATCTCAAGAAGTTATTGACCTCAACACCTATTTTGGTATTACCCGAGGAAGATGTAGCAGTTGTCGTGTTTTGTGTCATACTTTAGATGTTGAGTTGGGTGTTCTGTTAATGCAAAATAAGATAGTTATAACCTATATGTTTCTTTATAGTGGAAGATACATGAGAAGAACTACTCTACCCATGATTTTGAGTTAGTGGTGGTGGTTTTCGTTTTGAAGTTATAGAGACATTACTTTTATGTTGTACGTTGTGAAGTCTTTATTAATCATCGTAGCCTTAAATACCTCATTTCTCAGCTGAATTTGAACATGAGACAGTGTAGATGGTTGGAGTTTTTGAAAGACTATGCCATCACCATTATTTATCATCCAAGTAAGACAAATGTGGTAGCGAATGCTTTTAGCCGGAAGACACCTAATATGGGTAGCTTAGCCTTTATTAAGGTAGAGAATAGAACATTAGTTTTAGAGGTTCAGTCGTTGGCTAGAAAATTGGCTTGACTTGACATTTCGACACCTCATCATATTTTGGCCTTCGTTGAGGCTAAGTCTACATTGATGGATCAGATTCATAGCCACTAGTTTGATGATGAGAAGTTGAGAGTGATGCGGGAGAAAGTATTTAAAGGTGAATCTAAGTTGTCTTCTCTTGACCCCGAGGGAGTTTTGAGGATTAGTGGTCATATTAGTGTGCCTAGAGTGGGTGGTTGGGTGTGTATGATTTGGAAGAGGCCCATTGCTCAAAGTATTATATTCATCCGGGACAACAAAGATATATAATTACTTGAAGCAACACTATTAGTTATGTGGTATAAAGAGAGACATTGTGGACTTTGTAACCAAGTGTTTGAGCTGTCAGCAAGTGAAGTATGAGCATTAAAGATAGATGTTACGATGCAAATGATGCCCATTTCAAAATGTAAGTGGGAGCAATACTATGGACTTTATGACTATATTACCCTCGACTTGGGTAATCATGATTATGTTTAGGTGATTGTGAACCGATTGACCAAGTACCTCATTTCATTCCAATGAAAACTAGTTGTTGGGATTTATGCAGTTTTGATGATTGACAAAGAAAGATGAAACACATCTGTCAATATGGTCCAAAGATATGTTGTCACAAGCAATTAAATTTGGGGCAAGCTCTTAAAATGAATAAAGACAAGTGTGCAGAAATCAAGGAATGGATAGTGTTAATTTCATGATAAATCTCATGGAATCAAACATCGGGTGAATTGAAGAGAAAGAATCAATCAGTTTGAATTAAAAAAGAAGTCTCACTTAAAGTAGAACTCTTAAAGTGATTGCTAAATTGAAGAGTGAAGTTTAACTACAACATAAAAGAATCAAGGAGTTTGATTTGAAGAAGGAGTCTAAAATCACAAAGAAGTAAGAATGAAAATGCTAGAATCCTACAAAAGAAAGAAATCCAAACGACAGGAGGAGTCCAAGTCAAACTAGAATTAAAAAATAAAATAAGTCACGTTCTAGAAGAATTAGGACTCTAGAAGCCCAAGTGAAGTACAACACGACAAGCAGTAGTCTGTAAATAGAGGTGAAGTCGTCCAGATTGTTTGTGCACCTACATAGGAAAAATAACAATAAATTTTCTTTGCAAGTGCTACCAGCGAACTAAAGGAATACATAGACGTAACACATAGAAGAACCTGATCCTTTGCAGAGTTTATGTGCTAGGAGTTTTTCTTTGTGATTGAGTCTTGATGTAATCTTAGTTTAGTGAGTTATAAACTGAATTATGAGTGTTCTCTTCAGATTATGATAACTTGAAGAGTTGGGAACACATACCTTAGGAGGTTTGTGTTGAATTTTAGGATTTAGTGTTAGTTCCTAGGATTACAAGAGTTGTATTATCAATTCATAACTTGAAGGTTAGGAATTAGAGTTAGTTCTAGGATTGCAAGAGTTGTAATCTAAATCCATCACTTGAAGTTAAGGAATTAGAGTTAGTTCTATAGGTTGCAAAGTTTGTAATCTAGTTTCTGTGGAGGCTCAATGATTTAGTGAAGTTGGAGTTAAATCTTGTAGGGGTACAAGTCGTGATTTTTTTTACACCTTTTGAGTCGGGTGTTTCCCAAGTAAAATATTATGTTTTTACTTACTGTTCTTACTACTTTGCTGGAACACGTTAGACAACTTGTTTATCACTTAAGTGAAATGTTAAGTTAGTAAATTACTAGATCGTGCAAACTATCACTAGTTATAATGTGTAGTAGTTGGCCAAAATCTACATTAGTGAGATTGTCCGGTTGTATGGAGTGCCTATTTCTATTGTGTCTAGTAGAGGTACTTAGTTCACCTCATCTTTCTGGAGTTCTATGCAAGAGAAGATAGATACCAAACTTGAGTGAAGTACCGCTTTCCATCCTTAGACCAATGGTCAGGCCGAGCAGACTATTTTGATGCTTGAAGATATGTTTTGGGCTTGTGTTATGGACTTTGGTGGTCATTGGGACCAATTTCTACCCTTTGTAGTGTTTGCTTATAATAACAACTACCATTCTAGCATTCATATGATATTGATTTTTGAGGCTTTCTTTGAGAGGAGGTGTAGATCTCCTGCTGGATGGTTTGATTCATTAGAGGTATGACCTTTGGGTATATATTGTTGAGAGGCCCTATGGATAGAGTGATATTGATTCAACAACACCTTGTGATCGACCAAAGTTGGCAAAAGAGCTCTATAGATAGACGTGTTTGCGATGTATCCTTTGCTATTGGTGAGTGGGTTTCGCTTAAGGTGTCACCCACCAAGAGTGTGATGAGGTTTGGAAAGAAAGGAAAGCTCACTCCGTGGTTCATTAAACCTTTTGAGATTTTGGGAAAGTGTGGAGAGGTAGCCTATAAGTTGGCCTTGTCTCTGAGCCTTTTAGCGGTCCACCATGTTTCATGTCTCGATGCTTCAGAATTATCGTCATGATGATTCTCATGTGATTCAATGAGATTCAGTTTATTTTGATCAAAATCTGACATTTTAGGAGGAGCCGATTGCTACCTAGGATAGGTAAACTAGACAATTGAGATCCAAGCATATTGAGTAAGTGAAGGTGTAGTAGAGGCACCGACCTATTAAGGAGGCGATGTGGAAGGTGGAGTCCAACATGCATCGTAGATACCCTCAAATTTTTCACCCCTTCAAGTACCTTATTTTTCTTTTCATTCAGGACGAACTCGTGTTTTAGTGGTGAATAATGTAATGTCTCTTTTCTTGTGAATTTGTTTTTAATTGTGAAATGACAATTTTTCCCTTTTCCTTAGCATTTTCATGCTTATTTTGTGTTACGATAATGATTGGTGTGGTCCCTGATGCCATTAGGTGTACGTGTTTTTGGTGATTTTTCCCCTTTTGAGTTGAGAATTTTTTATATGATTGACTTTGGTTAATATTTTAAGTTCCGAGCATCGGATAGGGATCCCGTCAAATTCATTGAGTTCAGAATGTCGAGTTTGGTCTAATAGGGTGGTCGGGTAGAGCCTCAAGACCTTAGGTTATGCTTTGGATATTTCGGTAAAATTAATTTTTGGCATAAATGAGTTTCGAGTAGGTATTTCAGTCATAACCATCTTTTTTTTATAATCCGATAATTCCATTGGTTCCAAATATGTTTTATGATGAATTTGCACTATTGGTTCATGTTTATAGGATTTCATATGAGTTTCGAGGGTCAAAAGATGTTTTAAAGGTTGCTGGTACACACTTTTAGAGATAAAAGATAGATTTTTAGAGACGAAAAAGGGCTTTATTAATGAAATCGCTAAGTTAAATATCTATTCGAACCCATTTCGTATTTTTGACATTTTGGAAGCTTGAAAGGTCGATTTGAGGTGGAATTTGATGCGTTTTTCTTTCATAATCATTGGGTAGGTATTACTAACCCTATTTTACTCTTTTCACAAGAATATCCATTTCATATTTCATGATTTCTATCCACAAAATGGAGATTTTATAACCCAAAGTAGAGAAATAAAAAATTATTGATTTGAAGGTAAATTTGGAATGAATTTTTATTTATTTTCGAGATTTAAGGTCCTTGCATTTCAGGTAATCTGATTTTGACAAAGTTTTTCTAGTTTTTTTATTATTATTTTTAACTGCATTTCAAATTTGGATTTTGGGATTTTTCTCCCAAAGTTGGAAAAGTAGTAAATTCTTAATTTGTAGCTTGATTCTTGATTATTTTTAATGATGAACTCCTCTTGACTTGTAGAACTTTATTTTTAACTAAAAATATGATTTTAACCTTTCGATTTCTCAAGTGAATTTTAAATTATTTTACCCCCAGTTTTTAATCCTATCAATATGGGTATCATTGATCTCTTTTTGATGAACTTTATCCATTCTTGATAGTTGGAGATTGTTTCGGTGATCATGTGGTTGAGGAAGTACTCCAATAGACTTGTTCGAGTGGAGATTCAGCTTTCGAGGTAGGTTTGGCTATCCCTCTTATAGACTGAGATGAGTAAGTGATCTTTCTTAAGGAGTCAACTGTGAAATGAATTTTAGTATGTGTTTTAGAGGTTGTTAATGTCACAACATTCTTGTTTAGTCTGTGTGGAGGCTCATGTGAAACTGATAATTGTTGCTGAAAATTTGTGATATGTGAGTAATTGCCCGAGCAAGGAGCTATGTGACTTATCTTTATATTTGACATTGAGATGCATGAGTTAGGGGCTTGAGTTGATTTTTGAAACATCTTAAAATGAAAGATTTTTTTTTTAAGTGGTAAAGGCTAATTTTAAATAGATTCCTCATCTATCCCTATCATTTGAGGCGTGTTTCATGACTTGTTGGGTTTGGAAACTTTATGTTATTCAAAATATTTAATGAATTGATTATTTCTTTATGTTGTATGTGTTATGATGCATTCATCCTCATTCAACATTTCATCGTTCATGGGAATATGAGAAAGTGGAGAAATTCTATTTTTGAGAAAGAAAATGTGACACCTTACTTAAAACTTTGACCACGAGCTAGGTGACAAGTTGTTGAGATTTGAGATTATGAGATTGGTATATGGACTGCGAGTCCCCAATGGGTCCTTATCTGGAAGCTAAAGCTCGACAAGGTGTATATGACATGTTATGCGACGACCTTTGTTCCCACTTCATTTGGCCATCATTTCAGCATCTCATTGCATAGCACACTACTAAAAAACTGCTAAAAAACGACGGAAGAAAAAGCGACGGACAGCGTCGCTCCAAAAAAGCGACGGACTAAGAGATGCCGTTCGTGGCTTTTTAATTAAAATAATTATTTTTAAAATTATTTTACAAAAAGCGACGGACTGCATCTCTTAGTCCGTCGCATTTTATTAAAAATAATTATTTATAAATTAAACAATAACTACGCTGTCCGTCATTTTAATTTATTTTATTTTATTAATTAGTTTTAAAAAAAAGCGACGGACGGCTTCTCTTAGTCCGTCACTTTTTGGTCAAAATATCTAGTCAAACATTTTTAAAAAGCGACGGACAGCGTCTCTTAGTCCGTCGCTTTTTAATTAAAATATTTTTTTTTTAATTTTTTTTTAAAAGCGACAAACAGCATCGCTTAGTCCGTCGCTTTTTTTCGCGGATTTTTGCTAATTAATTATTTTATATAGATAGCGACGCAGTCCGTCGCTTTTTATTAAAAATAATTATTTATTAATTTAAAAAAAGTCACGCCGTCCGTCGCTTTTTATTAATTTTAATTGTTTAATTATTTTTTAAATTAGCGATGAACAACATCTTTATGTCTGTCGCTTCTTGGTCAAAATATATGGTCAAATATTTTAAGAAAGCAACGGACAATGTCTCTTAGTCTGTCGCTTTTTGGTCAAAATGTTGGTCAAACATTTTTTTTAAAAAGCGACGGACATAGAGACGTTGTCCGTCGCTTTTTAAAAAATATCTGCACTAGCAGATACGATTTTCCCCATTTTTCCATATAAAAAAACAAAATTGAGAAACATTTTGATTTAATTTTATTTAAATCGTCTTCCGGAGAATGGTTTTGTGTAAAATAAAAAACAAAAAAAATTATAATACCGACTTCCAGATGTCGGTAAAATTAAATAGTATGTAATAAATTAATATTTT
>JAJOOR010023836.1:0-22752 GCA_036250505.1 Solanum acaule
TTTTGTACTCTAAAGTATTAGATGGTTTTGAGACATCATGTATAAAGTCTAGAAAGTCTTCCGCTTGCTATTTTTTTTATGAAATGTTTTCTTGGTAAAGAAAGTTTTTAATTCCTTATGGTTTTAGTGTCTATGCGATGAATGAATGTTAAGAGACTTGTATTAGACCTCTTCAAGGTCGAGTACGCCGGTTACGACTAGGGGGTGCTCCCGGGTCGTGACATCTTTCCACTACCCCAATCCACCTCCATTACCCTCACCCCCACATCACCGTATTACGCCCACTCCACTCACCTTAATCCCACTTCCCTCCCCATTTTTCTATAACACAACACACACATACACTACTATATTAACACCCACACAAACACACATGAAAAAGGGACAGGAGATGAAGAAAAAGAATAGAAAAGAAACAACACACACACACACACAAAGAGAAAAAAGATCAACTACCAAAAAAAAAAAAAAGAAGAAAAAACGCACACAATCTGCATCCAAGAAAAAAATTATTTATATTTTTTCTTTCACTCACAAACAAAAGTTGAGGTCGAGGTTCACTTTCGTGGTTTCGAGCTCGTGGTTTCTTAGTAGGATTTTTTCCTTTTCGTGAATTGAATTTTCGCAAGAGGTACCATTTAATTTTTATTGTATTGTATGATTTTCATGATTATATAATATTTGATTTCAATGTTATGAAGTTGCTCGAATTTTATGTGTGTTTAATCTCATTGCTTTTCATCTTGTACCATAAGCTATTATTAATTAAGTATCTCTTGCATCCAATCAAAATTTACCAAATACCTAACAAAAACTATTCTAATAGTTTGTTTAGTCAACTTCATCTAAAATTTAAAATGTTCATCCTAGAAAAATTAAGATATGAAATGTTACACAATTTTTATTTTTTATTTTTAATGTTTTTTTTTGTCATAACTTGTAAATATACTAAAAATATAAATGCATCTATGTCGAATTTTAATATGAAATAACTTTATATTTGTTTCAGATTTTAGACTTTTAATATGTAAATAGTGTTTATAAATATAAATAGTAGAGGTAGTTTAATCACTAATAATACGCTTAAACTTTTTAGTAATAGGTAAAATAGTAAAATAGTAAAATATATGACCCGTTTCAAAAGTCGGTTTCAATTAAGAATGTTGCTACACATATTTCTTGAGACATTAAGAACAAACTCAAGGATGCGGTGACGCACATTGTCCAAAAAAATATAACTTTTATTCATTAATTTAACATAAGACTTATTGATAAAATTATTGTGTGTGATGCGAAGAAAGACAATTATGCCTCTAAATGTCAAGGCCAAGAATGCAGTTACGCATCTAGGTTGACAACAAATAAAGGTTCAACAAAAAATATAAATGCGAATAAGTCATGGCCTAAAATAATATATCTAAAAATATTTTAAATAAGTATTAGTCAATAAAAGTGACCGTGCTAGAATCACGGGACTCGAGCCATCGGTCAACATAATTTCTTACCTGAATTTCTAGATCGCAGACAAAAAATAAAGAGTTATTTCCTTTTGATTAGGGATTAAAAAGGGTGACTTGGAACACCATAACTCAATTCCAAATGGCGACTCTGAAAAAATAAAAATAATCCCTAAATCAATAACGTCACTTAAATCGGAAAAACACTTCCGCCATGCGCAAAAAAGGGGTGTGACAACAATGGACTTCCTTCTCACAGAGGTACCAATACTGGTGGATTTGTCAAATAATCTTTGATAGTATCAAAAGCTTTTTGACACTCTTCAGTCCACACTGTCAGTGCATCTTCGCTGCTATCTCATGCTTTAAGTTCACAAAGATATTGTGTTGGAGCGAATTGGATGATCGGGCCGAGGTTCAACAACTTAAAGATAGGCTCGCAAACCACCGTGGAATGAGCTATGAATCGACTGATATAGTTCAATCTTCCAAGGAAACTCATAACCTCTTTCTTAGTCTTCGGAGGTGGTAAATCTTGAATCGCCTGAACATTGGTGGGATCAAGCTCAATTCCTCTTCTACTAACTATGAAACCCAATAATTTACCAGATGGTACTCCAAAAGCACATTTAGAGGGACTTTATGATTACGTCATCCACCTACACTTCAATCTCCTTATGGATCATATCATGGAAAGCCGTCATGGATCTCATGTATGTGGCCCTGACATTTTGAGACCAAATGGCATTACCCAGTAATGATACACACCCTAAGGTGTAATGAAAACTGTCTTTTTAGCATCTTTTTCATGCATGAAAATCTGATGATAACCCGCAAAGCAATCCACAAATGATTGCATTTCATACTTAGCATAGTTGTCGATGAGAATGTGGATATTCGGTAATGGGAAATTGTCTTTGGGACTGGCTTTATTTCGATCTCTGTAATCAACACAGATTCTAATTTTACCATCTTTCTTAGGCACCAAAACTATATTGTCTAACCTCCAGAACTTCAGCTGGAATCTGTTTGGTAATTTTTTCTTTGATTCCCAAACTCAAATCTGGCTTTAACTTCCGAGTTTTCTGCTTTACCAAACTGAAATCTGGATTAATCGGTAACTTGTGAGAAATAATATATGTGCTCAATCCGGGCATATCATCATAGGACAAAGCAAATACGTCGATGTACTGCTTAAGTAAACTGATGAGCTCTTCTTTTTGAGTTTCTGTGAGATGGACACTGTCCTGGTTTCTTTAACACTTTCTTTATCTCCCTGGTTCACGGTCTCAGTCTCCTCTAAATTTGGCTTATGTTGCTTCTCAAACTATTTCAATCATTCTGCGTGGTGTTCCGAAACCATGGTCTCTTCATCATATTCCTCGAACTCATCAACATTTATGTCATTTAAGCAATAGAGGAGACTCTCATTCAGATTAAAAGAAAGTACAAACTTTGGCCATGACCATAAGCTAATTTGCCTTTTGAAACATTGATTAACATTTCAAACACACCTTATCCAATTCTAGGTGCAAATGATCATTAAGTAGTGTAAAACCCAAGAAATGAGTTGGGGTCGAACACACAGGGAGCGGTACATGTTCAAATTCTATTAAGAAGTACAAATGTGATGTAACTAGCTATAGGAATAGAAATTATCAAAAAAGACATGAAACAAGTAAAAAGGGGTGACACGAATGTGAGATGGGGGTTTTTGTTTGATATTATCACCTACAAAGTAGTCACACAAAACTGAATTAACAATACAAAGAGGAATTCTCAGGATGTGATTGATTATAGGCAAATTTCACTATATGGGTAATTGTAACTACTAATATATAGCTAAATATTAGTGGGTAGGCTGGACTATGAGTGAAATAGCTTTCTCTCGAACAACTATCCTACTTCAAGCGATTTCTTTCGAACATCAACAAGCATAGCAATTAAGAGCAGCCCACACCTTAATTCATCCACTCTTTCAAGCTAGATGGGTAGGATTGGGTTTAGGATTCACTCTCTCGAGCTAAACCCATATCAACCCAATACATACAAACCATTAATCAAAAATCTTGGTTCCTAAAATTCTCTCTCGAGCAAGCATAGAACACAAAATTAGAACTGCATTTGCAACTACAATTCATAAATTAAACCTCAGCAGTGATTAAACCCACTTCAATATAGCATCTAAACTAGTTATTTAAAATACCCATAAGCTAATTCAACCCATAATCACATGATCACACCCCAAGAATTGGGGTTTTAGCCAAACATCATAAAAAGGTAAAAACAGTTACCAAATTGATTAGACCTCAACTGGGTAAGAGTATTCAAGCCTTTAAAATGTTCCAAATTTAAGAAAATTAGTAACCCACTTTCAAAATCTTCGAATTGAGTCTGAAAAAGCATTCTAGTCTACGAGGAAACTTTCAAACTTCAAAGAAAACTCTTCTAAACGGTAGCAAGCTCCTCAATATACAGTTCATAATTTAATTTATAGTTGCCAAAAAATTAGCTAGAAAAGGCCATTAGGCGAGGTAAGTCGAGTTCACCGAGTGGTTTTGTGAACCGCCCTTTGCTCTCTTCTATCGTTATTATGCATTGGTTCTCAGCATCCTCAAATCTTGTAACTTTGGGCGATCCATCTTGTCATCACGGAACTGATCAGCGATTCACCGACTACCTCTTTCCTATGGCCGTCTTGATTTCTTCCCTCAGGGTTGGCACACTGGAACTTTAGGTGGACTGAAGAGCCACTCGGCGAGTCGCCAAGTGGTCTTGGCGATCAACAAGCTCGCCTTTCTCCACTTCTTCAGCTTGTTTTGTTCCTTTTTGCCTATTAGTGTCCTTGCTTTGATCCTTAATCCACACACCTAGAAATCAAGGCTTTAACATCAGTTTATAGCATAAATTAGGCATTTGAGGACACTAAACCTATCAAAACAAAGCCCCAAATAAGTCCAAATCTCGGACTCATCAACACCCCCCAACTTGATCTTTTGCTTGTCCTTAAGTAAAACTCAAGATCAGCAGTTCAATGAGGATGTCTCAAATAGTGTTGCATAAGACTCAACCTGAATGCACATAACAATGTTCAAATTACTCATACAATGATCAGTTGTGCGCTCTAAGATTCAAATTTTGGTTCACCATTATCAAATATGCTCAAGTTCACATTATTTGCTTCAAATGCAAGTCCAAGCTCAACAAAGGTACTCAAATGCCCTCACAACAAAGATGATTCCATATTCACCAAAAAATTCTTCAACAATTTAAAGTTTCGGAATAACATACAACTCTCACACTCACAAAGATGAACACATGCATGACTTCACTCATGGGTTTCCCCTTATTTTCCAATCAACATTCGTTTCAACTCACTCAAGATCACAAAGATCTTTTCAAGGCTTGTAACTGGGATGAGTGTAAAGGTATGGTCATTGAGGCTTAGTGGCTTCCACCTTCATGAAGTATGGTCTGAACATTACTTTCCTCCTTTTCTTTAACATTTCAAACATTTACTTCCATCTTCTTCTTTTTTCAAAACGATCATTGAAGGGGGGTTTCTTACACTTCTTGACTTTCCTTCTCCTTTCACCGCACCCCCAACTTAGGCTTTTGGCCTAAGTTGGATATTCAAACAAACGATACTTCATGAAAGTTATGGGTGGATTGATAAAGAGAGGTCATAATTGCTCAACTTTCTTCCAAGAAAAGGTTAAGGTTCAAGAGGGGTCAAGCAAGGTGCACATATCTCACAAAGTTGGCCACAAAAGAGGTATATTGTCAAATTGTTTCACTCTTTAAAATTGTTGCCTAAGATCATTTTAAGTGCTTGCATCACTCAATCAACCGGACCAACGGGGAAAATTCTAGGTGTCATCACACTCAATGTTCAAAGTAATCTTATCACATAAGGCATTGGTACCAATATCAAACAAGACTCCACACTTTCTAGCTAGTGTGCAATGTTCATCACAACAGACTCATTCAACAACCGACTAGTCACAACGACATGCTAAAAGTCCACATATTGTCTATGCAACTTTGTTTGCCTCATCGTAGCCGCACATTCATTTCGTTCAATTAAGACCACTATTCAAGTCGTTGATATTGATCACAACCGACACTCAAATTCGCACAAGAACAACCACAATCACACACAAAAGAGGTGGTAAAATTTTAAAATTAGGTTCAAAACCATTGTCATTCAAAACAATGGGACACAAGCTAAAACATCCACAAGATCAAGATATATAAATGAACCACAATATTCATAGACAAATATTCACAAAAAATATCAAAATCACAAGAGGTAGGTCTGGAAATACCTCACCCCCACCCAAAAAAAGAAGAAGTAGTTGTCCTCAAATGCAACTAAAACAAGAACAATGCATTACAAAATCACAGAGAGGGAAGCCAAAAATCATCTTTCCAGGCTAAGCCTAGGTGAAGTCTGCATTTTAGTCGCTCTATTTGTCGGGGCATCAGTGCACGGGGTCACACTCTGAGGTTGGGAATCATTGCCCAGTGTCTCGTCAGCCTTGGCTCCACTAGAGCCTGCCACAAAAATATTTCTCAAGGAGGCCTGTCTAGTTATCTCGAACATGACACCCTCTAGATCAGCCAGGTCCTCATATACAGCCTCATCTCGCACCTCATGCTGCTTCTCCTCTGTCTCGACTTCGGACTCAGCAGCAATAACATCAGGCCTAGTATCATCTCTGGTGGTAGGTGAAGGTACCTCAGCATAGGCTGGAACATCAACACTCGGATCATCTGGGATCTCCACCGTCCCAAATAGTGAAGTGAAGTCTGTGGACTTATGATGCTCCACATCTTTCTTCAGCTCAGAAACATCGGCTTTCAAAGCCGTCACCGCCTTAGTAACACCCTGTCCTCTCTCACAAACCTATACTCTCACTATGAGGGCATCAATAGAATGCATGAGAGGTGTCAGTGCAACAGTAATTGGTCTCTCAAACATCCAGGTGACCTCGGCCTTTAACTGGGAAGCACGCACATCGGTAGAATGGGCTAAGTTCCCCATCTTGAGCAGCATTGCCTGGGTGATCAGAGTCCTGGAGGCAGTTGTACCAGCAGCAGCTCTAGGGGGCAGGGAAACAACAGAAAGACTTGGAGCCTGAGAAGGAGTGGAGCTAGAACTACCTGAAGGCCCAGAGGCCAGAGTACGAAAGGCTACCTCTGCAGGTATCGCATCAACATTAATCTCCGGGGATATGTCTACCGAAGCTGCTCTTCTTCTGTCTGCCTCGTCCCGTGTGTACTCGACTTTAATACGCCGAATGTCTATAGAATACGTGGGTGTGATCTCAACATCCCCCTTCTCATCTCGAGGAATATCGACTCGATGATATAGCTCGGTGATTAACACCGGAAATGGCAGTGATGTTTGTCTCTGTTTGGCCCTCATCGCCATCTCTTGCTTAATGATCCACCCTATATTTAGCTGCTTCCTAGCTAAGATAGACCCAAGGCATGACATCTTTGGGTGGAGGAGAATGGACTCATTCTGTGACGGCATGACTATGCTGCTGATGAAGCCAGACCAGTACCGAGCTGTTATGTTTAGGTCTTTCTTCTCTATTGGCGCTTCGATCTCAATCCACCTCGGGGTTCTGTCAAAAATCAAGGGAGCTAGCCAACCCTTCAGGTCATCTAGTGTCTTTGTAGTGATCATACGCTGGTACTCATCCTCAAAGTCTATAGCCCTCTCAAACACAGTGTTGATATCATTAGTGTAGCATCTCACTTCCCTCCTTCGGACCTTCACAGACTCTACCAGTTTGAAGGCACTGGCCTTCTTATTCCCATGAGGTACCTGATCAATGTAAGCAGAATAAAACTCTCGGACCCATATAGAAATGTATGGGCGACGGGGTCTAGTAAAGACCTCGAATCTGTGGAACCAGAGAGTGTCCCACACTACTAGATGCTTGTCCACTACACCATCCGTGGACAATCTTTTCTCATCCATGATGGTCCTCAATCCCTCGGCCTTTAACCGGTTGAGTAACCAAGGAGGAGGACCTTGAACTGGTGGTGCTGGAACCACCGTCTGTGCTGGAGATGCCACTGAATCTGAAGTAGGAGGGGTGGACTCCGAAATCCTAGACGGATCATGACAAGCTTGGGAACGAAGCTCTACTCGTCGGGCCTGTAATAAATGATTATCCTCAGGCTTAGAGAATAAAGCCTGAGAATAAACTAACTCTCCCTCACTGTTGGAGTTGTACTTCGGTGTCTCAGCTATGGGCGCTTTACCATTTCCCTTGCCTCTCTGTGGAGGTAACTTCTTGCCCTTTGAGCTGGAAGCGGCTGCTTCCTCATTTATCACGATCCCTAGTGCCCGCTTTCGAGGAGGCATGCCGCCTATCATCCAAGTTTGTTATATCCATTCCGGCAACCCACATAGAAGAATGTTAGAAAGAGTTCAAGAAAAAATGCAAAAGTTTAGTTGCATAAAGACCCGATGAACTAGTGGCCGAGTCACTTAGGCGAGCCAGATCAGGCTTGTTGAAAGTACCAGCGTGAAACATTTCTAGAATCAAGATAGGTCGGTGATGTTCAGGGCATGTCGGTGAATAGACGACACCAATCGGTGAGCTAGGAGTAGCCCACCGAAAGTTCTAGTGTATTTTAAAGGTTAGGGGAGCAGAAAGGGCTATCAATAAGACCTTTGGGCGAGCTCAGGCCTCTAGCCAAAAGTTACAAAACAAATTCAACCAAAATTTGAAATTAAGGGCTATCTAAGGGGGACTTTATCGAACTGTCGAACCACTCAGCGAGCTCGACGTAGCTCGCCAAACGGCCCAAGGTACCAGTTTTCAACCCTATTTCTCAAAATCTAGCCTGCAGCCCCCGAATTCAAAATCAAACACACACACCATTCAATTAACACTAGACCCACACTACCCATTCCCTCGGGTTACTCAGACTTCCCTTCATTTGGCCAAATTTGGTGACTTTTTCCTTTAAGAATGACGTCAAGGACACCATCATTGGGCAAATTACGTCATTTGGTACAATTCAGGGTTACTTAGAATTCACCCCACTAGACCCATAACAGTTATACCGCAACCCAATAATGTAAACTCAATTTGTCAAGCAAGAACACGGGAATCAATCACTTTAAATCACTTCGGCACACATTTCAGTTCAATACGGGCAAAAACAACACTTAAACAATATTATAACAATTACCCAACACACAACAACTACCGTTGTACCTATTGCATTCAATTTCAACCACAATATTAAAGAATGGAGTTCAGAAAACCAACCTTTATGCAGAATTTTGAGTTTGAATAACTAGGCGGCAAAGTTTCACAATTTCGAAGGTCAATTTCACACAAAAAGCGGCTAAAACAATAAAATATGCAATATTTAAAGTTTGGGTGAGAAGGTACGAGAGTTAGAAATGAGAGAAGATGAACGATTTTGAAATTTTAAACTGTTTAAACTTTAAAACCTTTCAGTTCACGGCACCTTCCGCGGAGTAAGTCGTGCTCGCCGAACCGCTCGATGATGTGCCGAGTGGTATTTTCCTCGCCGAGTTTTACAGGACATCCAGCAATTTTGGGGGTTAAACAACAGACAAAGTTGGGCTCGCCGACTTGTTCGGTGAGTCGCCGATGAAGCATTTAGTCAGCTGAGTGTTATAGAGTTCCCCTTAAGGCATGGTGGTTCCAATGGCGGTCAAAGCTGGGGCGCGCCAACCTATTCGACGTGTCACCGACTGGACTTTGACTCGTCGAACTACCCATTTTGCCAACACTCTTCACTTTTCAACCAACACAATCAACACCCGTTATTCAAAATCAAAAACTAAAGCATTAAAATTTTGGGTTGCCTCCCAGAAAGCACCTTAGTTAACGTCGTGACACGACGAGGATACCAAATCAAGCTTCATTTTTGGGATTTGCCATTGTGTCACTAGGAAACCCTCCATGTTGTCTTGGATTCAAATGAGAAGAAATTTGACCCATTTGGGTCTCGAGTTGCTTAATAGAGACTGAGTGAGAGGTCACCGTATGATTTAGAGTTGAGCCTTGCTCTTTCATCTCTTTCAACCCTTTGTCGGACCCTTCAACTTTGCTGAGAATGCATGAGAGTATATCTTCTGTATGGTCACCTTCAGATTCCTTGGGATTTTAACGCTCATAGGGAGGGACGTACCTGTCTTTGTGACCCTCTCTCTTCTTGCAGGTGGTGTTATAATCACGCCAATCTCTGTCACGGTCTCTCCAGCCCTCATCTCTCGTCCAACCTTGATTTACACCCGGACTTGGGTAGTTTGCACGATAACCTCCTTATTGATTGGCTAGGAAGTTCAGTTCCTCATTTTACAACGCTTTGAATTGTGCTTCATCAGGGTTTACTCCACCAACACCCATAACATTAACACTCTATGTACCAACACCCATAACATTTTTAGCAAAGATATCCAGTTAGGTCATCATTTTGGCCATGTTTTGGTCTCTCTCTTGGTTTTTTTTATCTGCTCTTTTGTCATTCTAAAAGTGAGAGGAGAGACTTGATCTTCACGAGTGTACCGTGCCCTATTGATCTTGGTCATGCAGTCAAGGAGTTGAGACGCTACTTCATAAGGTTGATGCATTATACCACCGGGAACAAGTTGATTAGTAATTCCTTTGTTTGCCGAGTCAAGGCTCATATAAAAGTATTGCAACAACACTTCATTTGGAAGTCCATGAGCTGGGAATTGCATCACCAACTTCTCAAACCTCTGCCATGTCTCGTGGATTGGCTCACCTTCCAAGCGGTTAAAACCTTGGATGCTATCTTTGAGTGTCATCGTCTTTGATGGGGGGGAAGAATCTCACTTGGAATGTTGTGATCAGCTCATCCCAAGAGATGATGGAGTCCCTTGGAAACTCAGATAGCCATTTGGTAGCTTTACCCATCAAAGAAAATGGGAACAACTTGAGACAGACTGATTCTTGTGGTATGTTCTTAAATGAGAACGGACCACAAACGTCCACGAAGTTTCGAATATGCTCTTGAGGATCCTCATGAATAAGCCCCCGAAATAATCCTTTCAATTGTAGGAGCTAAAGCATTGTGTTAGTAATGTAAAAAAACAACGTTTCCTTCATTTGGAGGTAGATGTATTGCACCCGCACCACCCAATGGAATTGGCTCATTCACATTTGGGTCATTTACATCATTGAGGTTCCCAATATCATCTTGGTGGCCCACTTGGCTACCATTACTCCCGTTTACGCTCATCTCTTCCTCTGTTCAACACAAGCAACACAAAACAGAAAACTAGGGTAAGTAGATTCTACTACAAACAAAGAGATCACAATTTAACTTCGCTAAAAGAATTTCAAACAACACCACTCCCCGATAGCGACACCATATTTTATTAACCTTTCAAACACACATCACTTAATTCTAGGTACAAACGATCATTAAGCAGTGTAAAGCCCAACATATGAGTTGGGGTCGAACCCACAGGGATCGGTATGTGTTCAAATTCAATTAAGAAGTAAAAATGTGATCTAACTAGTTATAAGAATAGAAATTATCGAAAAAGACATGAAACAAGTAAAAATGGGTGAAACGAATGTCAGATGAGGGGTTTTTGTTTGCAATTATCAGCTAAAAAGTAGTCACACAAAACTAAATTAACAATACAAAGAGGAATTCTTGGGATGTGATCGAATATAGGCAAATTTCACTATATGGGTAATTGTAAATACTAATACATAGCTAAATATCAGTGGGTAGGCTAGACTATGAGTGAAATATCTTTCTCTCGAACAACTATCCCTCTTCAAGTAATTTTTTTTCGAACATCAACAAGCATAGCAATTAAAAACAACCCATAGCTTAATTCATCCACTCTCTCAAGCTAAATGGGTAGGATCGGGTTTAAGATTCACTCTCTCGAGCTGAACCAATATCAACCCAATACTAACAAACCATTAATCAAAAACATTGGTTCCTAAACTTCTCTCTCGAGCAATCTAAGAACACAAAATTAGAATTGCATTTGCAACTACAATTCATAAATTAAACCTTAGCTAGTGATTAAACCCACTTCAACATAGCATTTAAACTAGTAATTCACAATACCCATAAGTTAATTCAACACATAATCACATGATCAAACCCTAAGAATTGGGGTTATAGATAAACATCATAAAAAGGTAAAAATGTATACCAAATCAATTAGCCGTCAACACGGTAAGAGTATTCAAGCCTTTACAATGTTCCAAATTTAAGAAAATTAGTAACCCACTTGCAAAATCTTCGAATTGAGTCTTAAAAAGCCTTCAAGTCTACGAGGAAGCTCTCAAACTTCAAAGAAAACTCTTATAAATGGTGGCAAGGTCATCAATTTAGAGTTCAAAATTCAATTTATAGTTGCCAAAAATTAGCCACAAAAGGCCATTAGGCGAGGTAAATTGAGTTCGCCGAGTGGTTCGACGAACCTCCCTTTGCTCTCTTCTATCGCCGTTATGCATTGGTTCTTAGCATCCTCATGTCCTGTAATTTTTGGTTATCCATCTTTACATCACAGAACTGATTGGTGATTCACTGATTGCTCATTTTCGATCGTCTACTTGGTTTGTTCCCTCAGGGCTGGCACACTAGAACTTTTGGTGGACTGAAGAGCCACTCGTCGAGTCGCCAAGTGGTCTTGGCGATCATCAAGCTCGCCTTTCTCCACTTATTTAGCTTGTTTTGTTCTTTTTTTGCCTATTAGTGTCCTTGCTTTGCTCCTTAATCCACATACCTAAAAATTAAGGCTTTAACATCAGTTTATAGAATGAATTAGGCATTTGAGGATACTAAAACTATCAAAACAAATCCCCAAATGAGTCCAAATCTTGGACTCATCAAACATCACGAGGGAAATTAAAGCTTAAAGAGGTAAAACGACATAAAGGGTGGGTCTTAGGCCTCATTCAGACTACCACCCATTTTAGAAATAAGCAAAATAGATGTCTTTGTCTACCAAGATGAGTGAGGAACCTGGAGTTGTGTGGATGTATAATTAGGCAATTGCTCATCTGGTTTGAAATCTCAACTGTCAGATGTCTCGATCATCTCCTCAAGCACAACATCATATTCTTCAAAAAGATTCTTGATTCCGTCCCCGAGGCCTTCATCATTGACATATTGTCGCACGAGAAAAGACTAGTACAAGTGAGGTACCGGTTTACTAATTCCCAATCAACCACCTTGTTACTCGAAGCTTCCATCTTATCATCTACCATTGGGATGTATCCTAAGCTAAACATTGAACCTTTTGTGAAAATTTGAATAGGCTTAGTGATACCTTGCAATTATTTTCCCAACCCAAAACCAGGTTCAAATCCACTTCTCAACATCAAAGTGGATATCATCTTATAAACGGAAGGCATATGAGGATGTGAGGCCAAATCATCACCGGTAGCATTCACTATCTCTACTGTATATAGAAATCAAAACCTCTAGCCACATCGTTGGCAATCGTCGCATAGTCATTCGAATGTCTTCCTTCACCATGAATGACTACTTCGTGATCATTCCACACAAACTTTATCAAATGGTAGAGGGTAGAGGGCACGCCCCTAGTCATATCGATCCAAAGTCTTCTGAGTAAAAGTTTGTAGCTAGTGGTGATGTACATCACCTAGAACTCGACAATGAAATCTACAGGTCCTACTTCAATACCCAATCTATCAGCGCTCCAATGTTTCTCTTTGACCCCCGTCGAAAGCTCTCACGTTGACTTTATTATGACGAATCTTCCCAAGATAAAAATTCAGTTGCTTGAGAATCGACAATGGGCAAATATTAAGGCCAGATCAGAATCTTGCCCGAAACATGACTGTGATGTGCAAGGCTTTGTTATGCATCACCCCTTCACAAGGAAACTCTTCATCGCTAAAACTAACATGATGGCCTCTGATGACTTTGCTTACCATGGCTGCAAAATTATCACTGTTTGTCCTAACCGGTACATGAGTCTCATTCAAAGCCTTTAACGAAGCATGCTTGTGTTGTTGTGAACTCATGAATACTGCCCACAAAAAAATTTGAGCAGATGTCTTCTCCAAAGGTTTCATGATGGAATACTCTTTAGGCTACATTATTTGCCAAAACTTCTCAGCTTTCGCTTCACTGATCGGCTTTTTCTAGTGGTCTCTCTTATGGCCTCCTTGAGCCAATTCTTCTAGTGTATAACATCTACAAGATCTAGTCATACCATGGGCGGTAGCGGTCTCTATCACAAACTCTTTCTTTGTAAGGCCTTCTTTGGCCACTAAAGTAAAAGCTTGATGAGGTGCCATTATCACAATTTTTTTTCTCAGTAAGGCTCTTCTTTGACCCAAAACAAAAGCTTGATAGGGTGTTTTTATCACACACTCGGGCTTCTTGCTTATGCTTAGAGAGGCTACATCTTTCTCAAGACTGTCAAGATTTAATAGGACTATCGTCTTACCAGCACCCCAATCCTCTTATATTTAAATCATATTAATAGTATCTCTCCCATGATTCAATAAATGATTATAATGCACATTAGGTGCGGTAGTCTGAAGAGTGACCACCTTGCTATCAATTAAGTCTTGAATCCTATGCTTCATTTTGATACAATCTTCGGTGGTATGTCCTTCACTATTGGAGTGGTATGCACATATCTGATCAGCTCTAAAGAATTTAAAGTTTGTGTTGATAGGTTTAAGTTCGATGGGATGAAACATGCCTGTAACTTTCAATCTTTTGAACAACTTAGTTCGACTTTCAATGAGAGAAGTGAAAATTCTGGGAGGTTTCCTTTCAATGTTTGGATGAGGAAGGTCATAGTTATTTTGTGGAGGTGGAGTTACTTGGCGGTAATTTAAAGGATTTTGGCAGGGAGGTGTTGGTGTTTGGAATTTTGGGTATGGTTGAGTTTGGTAATTTAATTGTGGAATCTGGTAGTTTGGAGGGGTATTTTGGTAATGTGGAGCTAGAAGATTAGGAGGAGGAATTTGGAAATTTGGTTGGACATAGAAGATTGGGTAGGGATTTTGTGGAGCTGGGGGATAGGCTTTAGAGGGTGAAGATTTTCTAGAGCTAAATCTGAACGATCTCTTTGTCCTTGCATCAGATGCATGAGAAATAAAGGACACATCCTCCCTTTCTTTCCTCAATCGTCCCGAAGATCCGGCTTGGGCCACCACACGGGTAATTTTTCCGGTCTTAAGACCGCATTCAATAGTCTCACCTACTTTGACTATCTCAGCAAACTTGGCCCCAATAAGCAACATAATTCTATCGTAGTATTCTGGCTCTTGGATGCGCACAAATACTTAAGTGATCTATTTTTCGGATATGGGAGGTTCAACTCTGGCAGCCTCTTTTCTCCACCTGTATTCATATTCATGGTAGTTTTCGGTGTATTTTTGCCTAATCTTTTTCAAAGAGTAACGATCTGTGCCTTATAAGCAAATCTCTGAATAAAATCTTTAGCTAAAGCATTCCAACTAGACCATTACTTTATGTCTTGGGAGGCAAACCATTCCAAGGCCTCCCCATTCAAACTTCAGCTGAAGAGTCACATCAACAACGCTCCATACATATACAAGTATCATAATGAAGCAAGAACAAGTATACATCACACAATCATAGAATCACAACCATCACCTACCTCGAAACAAGCTTGAAACCCTAAGCAACTTGATCCTTCCCTTTCCAGATTCGTTTCGCTTGTTTTTGGTGTACAAACAATCAATATAATATGGGAATCAATAAACAATCATTAATTACCCGGAGTACTATCAATTCTATGAACCCTAGATCAAACCCATGATCCCAATTATCCAAATTAGGGTTGTTTCCACCACAAAATCTATAACAAAACCTTCCCCTATCAATATTCACCCATTCTATTACATTTAATGGATCGAAAAATGGATTCGAGGAGTGAAAAACTTAGCTTTAGCCTCAAGAATGGTGAAAAATGAGTAGGAGTCGCCTGGGGTTGTTCCTTAGCTCTAAAAGTAGAAAAGTGCATAATGAGGTCATTTAGGGGTTTATTAACGACTTTAATTCGCGTCGGACCCACCACAGCGGCCACCACCCCGCCACAACAGGCTCGCCAAAGCGGTAAAACCCAGCGCCAAGCGGCAATCTCGAGAAAGAGAGTTATTTCAAGAATTCCAAAATTTCCCATTTCACAACACACCTCTAACTCACGACGCTCAGTAAATACCCTTTACGCTAAGATCGATTCCGGGAGTTCAACTCGCCCAAATTCAATTCCGTAAAGTCGTACGGATTCCTTAACGAGTTATCTAACTACTCATGAACTCAAAATCATAAATGATTCACCCAATTGTTACCAGATTTCCCTACACCTCAATGACTCCGATTTTGTCCAAATCTGGACAAGGTTAGGAAAATCCAAATACTACGAAAAAGTTTTCTAACCCAAATTCTCTCCATTGCATTTCCCTAATGACGGAATCAGGTCGTTACAATAGATACCAATTTACCCATCACTCGTCCCCGAGTGATCAACTAGGAAAGATTGGCTAAAGTAAGGGTAAAGTAGTATCTGAATCATCTTATTATTAGGGATACCTGTCTCGTATGCCCTTCTTACCGAATCTCATTACCCCCTAAGTGTTTCACATCTCCAACCTCAAACCAACCAATTTAACACCTACACCGCCTCCCTTACAATGCCTCTATGAAGTCATCTCAACACTCGAGTGATAAATATTGTTGTATGTAAACTTAACTAACAACAAAAATGATTCCTAACAACCACCAAAGTTGATCGTACACATGTCTACAACATGTTATCGAGGACATTAACACAATCATCCTCACGAATCCTTTAGCACTTAAGCATGATAAAGTTCCAAGTCAATACTCGCTACAAATAGGAGTGAACCTGAACCAACCAACACACTCATAATACCCAACAATCACAGTTCTCAACAACATCTCCATCCCACAACATAAATTCCCATGAGCTTAAGTTATAACCAATTTGATCTTTAGAAATTAGATACTCATCGAGGAATATGTCCAAGCATACAACCCTCTAACAACACCATCAAAATTCTAGATTTAGTAATTATAGATTACCTCTTAAGAACAGTAGAGTTGGACCCAATGACCCTCACATTCAACCACACGTAATCGATAGATGACCTCGATGACAAGATGAATATTAAGATTGTCGGACAACCACAAATACACATGGTAGCTCTTCTATAAATTCTCATAAGCAAGGTGGTACATGTAGAACCACTAAAATACTCTAACAACTCCAAGACAACACCAATTATGTCATTCAAAATAACCAATTCTTCCCAATCTTCCCACTCAACCAAGGGAACATCGCAGGATTTGGTACCCCTGATCCACCACTAGGGATCCACCCACAAAATTGAAAACACACTAGAGCATAGCTAGTGAATCATACTCACAACCATGTACCAAATGAAATAGATGGTCACATAAGAATTTATCAAATAACATGAAAGGTTTTCCTCTGAAGAGTCGATACCAATCATTTACATTCACTTGACTTCACACACTCTTCACATCATTCCACTGAAGTCCACACTCTCAATACTAACAACCATCGTGAACACTCCGACCATTTACCTTACTCTAAACCAACACTTTTAAAATGAAAACCTTCTTTAGATACTTTAAAATCAAAAGTATTAAACTTTACGACTCAAACCAAGTATAATTCTTTTCAATTGCTCAATACCTGATACAAGTGATCATTCCTCACCCTGCAAATTCATACCTTAACAAAATATATCACCACGAATGTAGCCTTACAATGAAAAATCTGAATTGTAAATTCAACTGTTTAATACAATCCCCTTATCTATCAACATTAACTTATACCTCAAAGATTTTTATGAATTCATGAATCTTCGCTTATCATGGATAGCATCTCTGTCGATTTCACAATATCTTTCGCTAACAATTCAATCGTACTCATTTCAAAACTCAAAACAAACAAAAGCAATTATCATCACATTCGAGCTAGTGTATGTACACTCCTTTCTCAAGTCTTTTTCAATAGTTTATAACCAATATGATGGACTTGTGACACTATTACCATAGCCACAGCAAAACGAATGAAATCACGCGTCTCTAAACCCAATTATCTACCCCTCTGAAGATACCTCTTTAGCCTTAAGAATCAAATAAAATATTCTTGCTCTCGCATCTCTCTAAAGGTTGTACTACATCCCACATTTTTTCTTCATCATGACCTTACCTCTTTGAAATTCTATTCAAGTGGTGTCCCACCATCTCTTAAAACTTTCCATACAACCACGTGACTCACCAAATATTAGGAAACCACAACCTTATGTACTCGCAAGTCGTAATTACTATACAAAATTCGCTTAATCAACAATCTCATTATATAGTTGCATCCCATCACAATCCACCGCGAACTATTATTACCATTACCCTCAGCTAGCCCTGGATATAACTACGAAGTCAACCTTATCATCAACTTGGAACCTCAAACTCAGGTATACTCATCAAATTTAAAGGACTAACCCAATCTTGGTACGCACTTTCTTACAAAAATCCTCAATTTCCTTCACCCAAGTATACTCAATGGAAATTTCTTTATCCATAAGCTTGTCATTCTGGTATCAATCCACTCCTTTATGGCTTAAGATAAATTCAACAGTCCTCATACAACCCTCATTCTTCTTAACAAACAAGACAGGAGCACCCCATGGGGAAGCATTAGGACGGATGAAACCTTTATCAAGAAGCCCTTGGATTTGAGCTTTAAGCTCTCTCAATTCTGACACCATAGGAATAGACTCAATAGAGGGGGATTCAACCTCAACATCCCGAATATGAGCAATTACGTCAAACAATCCTGCCCTACCAGTTTCCTAGCCCAAATGGAGGATATGATCTTAGCTAGCTTAGGCTTGTACACCCCTTCCCACTCTAATCTTTCCCTACTGGGGATCTGTAGAGTTACCGAGTTAGTATTGCAATTAAGCCCGGTATAATAGGGGGCACAACCAAGTCATGCCTAAGATCATATCAAGTCAGTCATATCCAGCATAACCAAATCAACCCAAGTCTGAAAATCCCTAAACACAATAGGACAAACACGATACACCAGGGTGACTATGACTGACTCTTCAACTGGGGTAGAAATATGGATCGGGGCATCAAGTATATCACAAACCACATCAAATCCCAAGGCAATTGAACTAACACGTACGAATAAGTAGAACCCAAATCAAACAAAACAATAGCCATCCGAGCACATACAGGAGTAGCACTAGTGACCACTGTATCACACACCTTAAAGTCGATATTGCCCGAAAAAACATATAACTTAGCCCTGTCGTCTTGACGGACAACCTTCTCTCCTGGCTGCACTACCCCTCTACCTATATTACCATTTCCTAGGCCTCCACGACCTCGCTGATTTCCTCCTCATATGCCCAGGTTCTTCATAATTTTTAACACACTTTATAACTTATAATCGATTGTTGAATACTGAATTAGATCGTTGTGGTTAGTTCGGGTATGATTCGGGGTCCATAATTATGACTAGGAAAATAGGGGAGATAGGGCTGAGATTTCATCTCACCCTTTCCCACTCTGGCGGGAGGAATCCCGCACTAGCGGCCTCTCCTTGGCGGGAAAAGTCCCGCCCCAGCGGCCAAAATGAAAATAGAATCCCTGCCAATAATTTTTTTGGGGTTCTTTTCTTTTCTAAATTCCACAAAGGTTCCCAGCTTTACTTAGAAAATTTAGAATAGTCCTCATAACTAGGATGGTCATTGTCTACCCCAAGTCAATCCCACAATACACGAACCAATTCATTCTTGTTAATTCAGCACCACAACCCACACATCCCCAGGATACACCTAGACACTCACACGATCCTTAGTCAAGATCTTCCTTTCACAACTAATTTCACGATACCCATGCATTTACAACTGGTATAATTCAACAACTAGTCCAACATGTTGCATATATCAAAATTCAGACACCCTTTATTGTGCATCTAATCGCATCATCCCATTCAAGCAATTACAACTTCACATTCGCAGTTAATTTAGATAACCCGAAGTATGCATTCAAAGTTTCTAAGATACAATTTACAGATAAGTCCAAATTCTTAATTAATTATTTCGCTCCATGGATGAGCATTCCTGATCATCCATGCATTCTCACCATCCGTTGGGCCAGATACCAATTAGAACCTTCTCAGTTTCCAATTTGCTTTGCTTGTGGCCCCTCAGTCGTGACCACGATGTCTAGTTCACTTCGTTGAGATACCAATTGGAATTGGGAGATACCAATTTGAATCAACCCATACCACAAGCGACAATATTAGCTAGCGAGCCCCAGACACCTGTTAATTTCAATCATAGAGCTAGGTCGAACCCAATTCTTAACCGCCTTAATCTTTAACTGATGATAACCACTTTTGTTGCTCTAGTTCGGACCATAGAGTGAAGGAGGAAAGATACCAATTTGTATCACCCAGATACCAATTGGATTCAAGTCATAGCACGAAGGAGTAAAAAGAAGTGAGTTTTTCCTAAAGTCCTATAGCCTCTCCAAGAAAAGTACAAACGTCTTCGTACCGTTCCATAAGACTCTGCTAGACTTGTTTTGGTACAATGAGATCAACGAACCTAGGCTCTGATATCAACTTTGTCACGACTCAGACCGTCGTGATTGGCACCCACACTAACCCTTCGGTGGGAGAACCACTACTACAACCCTAACCAAGCAACTAAACCAAAAACTATGGCATTTAAGTCAACAATAATGAAATAAAAATAGAGTTCCCATAAACTCTAACAAAAATCTAACAATAATAACTAACAATGAGGAAGAATAACCTAGAACTTGAAAGTCATTATACCAAAACTCTACTAACGACAAGTCTAAGAATAGGAGGTACAACCCCGAAACTAAAAAACACCTTAAACAAATAGTATGAGTCTAAAAATAGTGGACATAAACAAGAAAGAATCATGGCAGCCTGAAAGAACTGGCTCACCCTTGAATCTGGTCATGCTCAAAGTCATCTAGCTGAGGTCTATCAATAGCCACCTGAAGATGTCCTGTACTCAAAAAAGAAAGAGCAAGTGCAGTATCAGTACACAACCACAGTGTACTAGTAGGATCACGCGGCTATCCCACTAGTGCAACATAAACAAGTCAAGACAACATTATAATCACATGCATATATATCAACATATACGATATTATTAACATTTACGAACAACGAAAAACTTCACATTTTATATCAACTCATTGGTCCTCTCATAGAACCCAAACACAAATAGTTAGCATGTCGGAACGTGGCAACCGATCCCATGTTTATGCCGGAACATGGCAACCTATCCCATTTTTATGCCGGAACGTGGCAACCGATCCAAGTTAGTTATGTCGGAACGTGGTAACCGATCCCATTCACACACCACAATCACAATCACAAGTATATCATCAAAATCATATATTTAAGTCATGATTTCATGGCATTCATCAATTATATATCTCATTTACAAAAAGTATGATCAACATTGCAACATTCATACATATACAAGTATCATAATGAAGCAAGAACAAGCATACATCACACAATCATAGAATCACAACCATCACCTACCTCGAACCAAGCTTGAAACCCTAAGGAACTTGATCCTTCCCTTTCCGGATTCGTTCCGCTTGTTCTTGGTTTACAAACAATCAATATAATACGGGAATCAATAAACTATCATTAATTACCCAGATTACTACAATTCTATGAAGTCTAGATCAAACCCATGATCCCAATTATCCAAATTAGGGTTGTTTCCACCATAGAATCTATAACAAAACCTCCCCCCATCAATATTCACCCATTCTATTACGTCAAAAATGGATTCGGGAGTGAAAAACTTACATTTAGCCTCAAGAATGGTGAAAACGAGTAGGAGTCGCATGGGGGTCGCTACTTATCTCTAAAAGTTGAAAAGTGCATAATGAGGTCGTTTAGGGGTTTATTAATGACTTGAAGTTGCATCGGGCCCGCCATAGCGGCCACCACCCCGCCACAGCGACCCCGCCAAAGCGGCATTCTCGAGACAAAGAGTTATTTCAAGAAATCCAAAAATTCTCATTTCACAACACACCTCTAACCCACAACGCTCAGTAAATACCTTTTACGCTAAGATCGATTCCGGGAGTTTTACTCGCCCAAATTCAATTCCATAGAGTCGTACGGATTCCTTAATGAGTTATCTAAGTACTCGTTAGTACGCCAGCCTCCTCCAATTTTGATGTAGATCAAATGAGGCATCTTTCCAAAGTTTGATGTGATTTATAATGACCTCTCAAACTTCAGCCTCCTCTGGTTTTGAAACAATATATGATGACTTGATATGTTGTTATGTTTTCGTGGCCCTATTGGCAATGAAATCACTTCTTTCGGAAAATGATATGGGTGACCCTCTCGGTAATGATATGACAAATTTTATTAATATAATATTGATGGCTCTCCCGGCAATGACATTATCACCTCTGATAATATAATGTGGATGGCCCTCTCGGCAATGATATTACCATCTTTGATAATATGAAATGGATAGCCCTCTCGGCAATGATATTACCACCTTTGGTAATAAAATATTGATGGCCCTCTCGGCAATGATATTATCACCTCTGATAATATAAATGGATGACCCTCTCAGCAATGATATTACTACCTTTGGTAATATAATATTGATGGCCCTCTTGGTAATGATATTATAACCTTTGGTAATATAATGTTGATGGCTCTCTCGGTAATGATATTATCACCTTTGATGGACCTCTAGGAAATGATATTGCTACCTTTGATAATATAATATTGATGACCCTCTTGGCAATGATATTATTGTCACTACCCGAGAGCATCCCCAAGTCGTAACATGCGTATTCGACCTCTCGGAGGTCTCATACAAGCCCTTAGCAATCATCACATTAGATATGTAAAATAGTGCGGAATTAAAAACTCTTTAAATAAAATCCCATAAGACTCAAAGGTCACTTTTAAAACATCATTCAAAAGTACACAAGCTGAATACTAAGTCTCTTAGCCATCTTAGACATAAACGTGAAAATATACTAGGGACACGGCCCTTTACAATCAAAAGAAGTCTATTAAGTCTATTACAAGAACCTTATCATAAAACTAGAATAGAAAACTCTTGTCCTCGACATATGAGGACATACCACAAGATCTTGGAAGAACTTCAAGTTCCAAGCTTAC
>JAJOOR010023837.1:0-21762 GCA_036250505.1 Solanum acaule
GTTGACCAAAGTCAAACTTAAGCCAAAATTCAAAGGCTAAAACGCCTAATCACACCGACTCACACTGAAAACCTCGGGAGTCATGTCGACCATGCTACTAGCTTAAAATGACCCTTCCGGAGCTGATGGAATCGTCAGAATTGAATTCCGATGTCATTTTTTTGAACTTTTGATCGAAAATGATCGTTCAAGGTTCATAAGCTCCAAAACACAAAAACTCACACCAAGACCAAACGAACGACCAGGTGACCGAACTGTCAGTCCCAGCAAGTCATAAATGGGTCGCTATAGGAACGCTCTAAACGACACACAGAAGGCAAGACACAGAAATGACCAAGAGGGTCATTACAATATCCACTACTCACTATGGAGTAGATCTATGGCAATCAAACCTTAGAGCAAAGAGCAAATTGGGATTTGTCCTTGGAACTTGCAGAAAATGTGACTATACCTTAGAACTTGCAGAGCAATGGGAGAAGTGCAATGCCTTTGTACTTGCATGGATCATGAACACAGTTTTGAAGGAGCTATTGAGTGGAATCATCTATGCATCAGATGTTGCAATGGTGTGGGTAGATCTGAAGGAGAGATTTGATAAAATTGATGGATCGAGAATCTATCAACTCCACAGAGAAATTTGCACAATTCACCAAGGTAATTCAACTGTCTCAGCCTATTTTACCAAGCTATGATTAATATGAGATGAATTTGATGCAATTGTACCCCCACCTTCCTGCATCTGTAAGAAATCCAAAAGTTATGTGAATCACATGCAGTATTTGTGATTGCTTGCTTTTCTAATGGGTTTGAATGAGACGTATGGAAATGCATGCAGTCAGATCTTAATAATGAGCCATTTGCCAAGTGTTGGTAAGGCATATGCTATGATAATGGCAAATGAGAGTATTCATTTCAAGCATGCGTACTGGTGGAGATATGATTGAAGCTACAACACTATATGCAGGAAGAGGGAATTATACTAGAAATCCTAGAAACAATCAATTTGAAGGAGATAAAATCGATTCATCAATGAATATTGGGAGACGAAATTACAATACTAAATAGAAAGTGAACTGGAACCTATTATGTGACCATTGTAAGATGTATGGTCAAACTCAGAAAAACTGTTTCAAATGGGTTGGTTATCTTAGAAGTTCAAAAAGAGAGGACAAGGTACAGAACACAAGTACAACCAATCTAGAGGAATGAATTCAGCAAGAGGAAAGGGTATTGCTAACAATGTACATGTTGAAATGGGTGATGATGAGTCGAGAAGTGATACTTTTGAAGCAGTGAACACAGGATCAAAACATGAACAAAGTGCTTATGACTTTCATTCCATTCGCACTAACTTGCAGGCTCTTGCTGCTAGGCCTGACTACACTCCAAGTCAATATCAGAAGATCATGAAGCTATTGAATGAAGAGGAGGATGCTGGAGCTGTAGATATGGAAAATATGATATGTAATTTTGAAAGTATAGTCCCATGTTCAGTGCCTAATAGAACAGGAGACTATGTAGTTGTCATGAGTGCAAGTAATACACATGATACAAATAAAAGAGGAAACAAATAGATAATTGATTCAGGGGAAACATGTCATATGACATCCAATCTAGCTAATTTGGATCATGTTAATGCATCTGATAAAATTCTAGGTAGGAGAGTATACTTACCTAATGGTCAGACCACCTTAGTCACTCATTCAGGTAGTTGTGGAGTGTTAGACAATGTGTTGGTAGTGCCTGATTTTAAACATGATCTGCTATCAGTATCTGAGCTAACTAGACAGTTGAAATGTTATGTATGCTTCTTTCAAGAGTTTTGTGTTTTTCAGGACCTCTCCAATGGAGAGGTGAAGGGGATTGGTAAGTAATTCTATGGTTTATACTATTTTTCAAATCAATTTTCCCATGAAAGACCAGATAATAATGGTGATAAAGTAATGATGACAGAGACTAGAGGTACAAAAGGCCTGGTTTGGCACAACAGGCTTGGTCATCCCTCTATTAAAGTAATCAGACAATTGTCTTAAGTAGAAAAGGAATTTGATGTTAGGATGTACAATAATTGTTCTGTATGTCCATTGGCAAAACAAACTAGGCTTCCATTCCACTCAATATGTCTCAGACTAGCAATGTGTTTGATCTAATTCACCTTGATGTATGGGGACCTTATAAATTTGCTACACATAATGGTTTTAGATATTTTTTTTACTATTGTAGATGATAAATCAAGGATGACTTTGTTATTCTTACTGAAATTGAAAAGTGATGTTTTTGTGGTGTTGAAATCTTTTCTAGCATTGGTCAGTAATCAGTTTAAAAGGCAAGTAAGTAGGATAAGATCTGACAATGGAACTGAGTTCTTCAATAGAGAATGCAGTGCCCTTTTATCTTCCTTGGGAATCATCCATGAAAGCAGTTGTCCACACACTCCATGACAAAATCGAGTAGTGGAAAGGAATCACAGGCACATACTTGAAGTGGCCAGAGCATTAAGGTTTCAAGGGTCTATTCCTATTAGGTTTTGGGGAGAGTGTATCACAACAGTTGTGTATTTGATAAATATGATGCCTACTGAGGTTTTGCAGGGACAGTCACCTTATCAGGTCTTCCACAGTACCATGCCTAAACTTGATCATTTAAGGACAATGGGTTGCCTAGGCTATGCAACTACACTTGTTAAGGAGGATAAGTTTTCTCCTAGGGTTGATGCTTGTGTCATGATGGGTTATGCATCTACTCAGAAGGGGTACTTGTTATACAACCTGAGTCTCAAGAAGTTTATTGTAAGTAGAGATGTAGTCTTCAAAGAACATGTGTTTCCTTTTAGTAAGTTACAGGACAAGCACATGCCACCTTTTGTTAGACAAGTGTTTATTGATGATGAGTTGCCTGACACACCTGTAATTACTGATATTCATGATCTTGATCATGTTGTTCCTAATGATGCACATCAACAACCTGATCATGATACAACAATAGAAGCAGTGGAGGAAGAAGAAGTGGAAGAACATGTTCCATTGATGGATCAGACTATTGATCCAGGTGTCCCAAATGTTGTACCATATAGGACTTCTGGAAGAAGTTCTCATCCACCTGCTTGGATGAGAGATTATGTTACTAATGCAACTGATTATGCCGCACACCCTCATTCATTAGCTAATTACATGACATACAAGAACTTGTCTCCTTCTTATCAAGCTTTTTTAAGTGAAATGTCTACTAAAATAGAACCAAGAACCTATGAGGAAGATAACAAGAATCCCAGGTAGGTGGAGGCCATGAAACAGGAGATCATTGCACTGCAGGATAATGGTACATAGAGTGTTATGAAGTTGCCACCAGGAAAGAGTGATATAGGATGTAAATGGGTATTTAAAATTAAGTACAAGGCAAATGGAGAAGTTGGCAGGTTCAAGGCTAGACTTGTAGCCAAGGGCAATAGCCAAACTGAAGGGATTGCCTATCAAGAGACATTTTCACTAGTGGTGAAGATGGTGACTGTGAGGACTATTATTGCCATTGCAGCAGCTGAAAACCAGGTGGTATACCAGATGGATGTGTTCAATGCATTTTTACAGGGAGATTTGTTAGAAGAAGTATACATGGAACTGCCTAAAGGTTTTTTTAGTAAGGGGGAGAAACAAGTTTGCATTCTCATCAAGTCATTATATGGTCTCAAGCAAGCTTCCAGACAGTGGAATGCAAAGCTCACTGATGCATTGACTAAAGCATGATACATACAAAGTAAGCTAGATCATTCTTTATTTACAAAAAGGAAAGGTTCAGCATTGGTGATTGTGCTTGTATATGTGGATGATTTGTTAATCATACAAGAAACTAAAAGGGTGTTGCACTACCATTTCAAGATTATGGATTTAGGTGAATTAAAGTACTTCTTGGGCATTGAGTTTTGCAGATCAGCCCAGGGTATTGTCATGAACCAGAGAAAATATGCATTGGAGATGATTTCTGATGCTGGTCTAATAGGAGCAAGAGCTTCAACCACTCCATTAGAATGTAATATCAAGCTCACAAATATTGACTTCACTCAAGATGATAATGATGAGTTATTTGCTGATATAGGAAGGTATCAAAGGATGATTGGAAAGTTATTGTATCTGACTAACACCAGACCAGACATAGCATTCTCAGTGCAATGTTTAAGTCAGTTTATGCAAAAGCCAAAGGTGTCTCAATGGAATGCAGCTTTGAGGGTGGTTAGATACATCAAAGCAGCACCAGGTTTAGGACTGTTCATGAGTTCTGAGAAACAGCCACACTTAGTTGGTTTTTGTGATGCAGATTGGGCATCATGCCCAAATACAAGAATATCTATTACTGGCAACTTATTGAAGTATGGAAACTCACTCATTTTCTGGAAATCTAAGAAGCAACATACAGTCTCTCGAAGCTCTGCAGAGGCAGGATATAGAAGTTTTGCTACACTTACAACTAAGGTAGTTTGGTTACACAATTTGTTCAAGGAATTGGGGTTCACTATAGATAATCCTGTTACTATTTACTGTGACAGCAAGGTTGCAATACAAATAGTAGCCAATCCAGTTTTCCATGAAAGAACAAAGCATATCGAAATTGATTGCCACTTTATCCAAGAAAGAATTCAGCAAGGATTGATCAAGACATGCTACATCAACACTAAAGATCAACAGGCTGATATATTGACTAAGGCCTTAGAGAGGTCACAACATGATCTTTTATTGTCCAAGCTAGGTGTCTTGAATATCTTCAATGCATCCAGGTTGAGGGGGAGTATTAAAGTTAGAGACTAGTTAAGTAGTTAATTAATTGTAGTTAAGTCATTAATGTTCAGTTAGTTACAATTAGTTACAGATAGTTAGTTACAGAGTAGTTTGTTAGTGATGTCAACAACCTGTATATATATGTGCTTTATACCATTGATTGTATTCAGTTTTTCATGAATGAAATACCAGAAGCTTCTTTCTCTCTTTTTTATCTGATTTCAATAGAATGGGGTGGTTTCATTGTTCGCTTTGTTGAAGCTTTGTTTCCTATTCCAGTGAGTAAGTGTTAATTTTAGCTAGTGGTTAGTTATCATGGCTGCTTGTGTCTTTCAATAATTTTAATTTTTTTGGGGTCACAAATGAATGCTAATCTTTTCATTTGTTCTCTTCTCATGTGACACCAATTTGAGTTCACTTTGATCTCATTCCCTGCATTTTCCGAGTTGAAACCCTCTTGAGTCAGCCCCTGGTCATTGCTCTAAGATGGAAGTTGATATATGGTGCAAGGGAAGCAAAATACAGGTCTCGAAAAGCTGAAAACAGGCTGATATACAGCCCGTATACATCGATATACAGGTTGAGGGCAGCATGACACAGGCCAAAAATTAATACCCATGTTCAGAAGTTGAAGTGGGCTGTATACCCTTGGTATACAGTCCGATATACAGAAAAGAGGCCAAAATATAGCCTATATACAGCAGTATACGTCCAACGTATACATGGAGTTTCAGGAACGAAAATGGGCCAAAGCCCAATGTTTTTTTGCACAGCTGGCCCATTTTCTAGACTTAGAACAGGTTGGGCCCAAAGCCCAAAATTTGACTTTATTTCCTCTTTTCTTATTATTTGTTTATTGTATTAACTCTAACCCTTTATTTGATTTGGTTTAATTTAATTAAATTCCTCAAAAGATAAACTATGTTCTTTATGTTAGTTTATTTTAATAAAATTCCTTATTTTATTTGAATATCTTTAAAATGGTTTTCATACTTTAATTAACCAAATCAGTTTAAATTATTATTTTTAAAATGATTCGAATAAATTCTAATTAATATAGTTTTGTTAAAATTCTAATCACTTGTATTTCAAGTCAAATGTTTCAATTAAAGTCCCCTTTTCTTAAAAATTAAAATTGTTCTTTGTTTAACTATTTTTTCAAGGTTAATCAAATATTGTAAATTATTTTTATGTTAAATTATTTTCCTAAAAATAGTCAAAAAAATATTTTGGTCAAGTCGTAGGATAACTGCGTGTTAGCAGGTACATCAAATGCTTTAAAAATCTTCTTAAGTGTAAATGAGAACCTCTTACCTAATTTCTCTAAATTTGTTAAGACTTAATCTGTTAAAGTCTTTTAAATTAAGTTTTCTAAATTTCTTTTAAAATATTAAGTGGCGACTCTTTCATTTTTTCTCAAAATGTCTTATACTTAGAACATTTCAAAAAGTGAATTTTCTAAAGATAGTAAAATTACGGCATAACATACTTACTTCCATGCAGAAGCAAGATCAATCTTACGTTTAGCTATTATTTGAGGGATTTGATTTCTAGAGGAGTTTAGCTTTTGTTAAACTTTCATGCAGAAGTAAGATCAACTTGATCACGTTCGGCTGTTATTTGAGGGATTTGATATTTAGAGGAGTTTGACTTTTGTTAACTTACTTCTATGCAGAAGCAAGATCAATCTCACGTTTGGCTATTATTTGAGGGATTTGATTTCTAGAGTAGTTTGACTTTTGTTAACTTACTTCCATGCAGAAGCAAGACCAACCTTAGCTTGGCTATTATTTGAGGGATTTAATTTCGAGAGGAGTTTGACTTTTGTTGACTTACTTCCACGCAGAAGCAAGATCAATCTCACATTTGGCTATTATTTGAGGGATTTGATTTCTAGAGGAGTTTGGCTTTTGTTAACTTACTTCCATGCAGAAGCAAGATTTACCTCACGTTTGGCTATCATTTGAAGGATTTGATTTCTAGAGAAGTTTAACTCTTGTTAACTTACTTCCATGCAGAAGCAAGATCAACCACACGTTTGGATATTATTTGACAGATTCGATTTCTAGAGGAGTTTGATTTTTGTAGACTTAGTTTCATGCAGAATCAAGATCAATCTTTATCTATTATTTGAGGGATTTGATTTCTAGAGGAGTTTAACTTTTTTTAAAATTCCATGCAGAAGTAAGATCAACTTGATCACGTTCAGCTGTTATTTGAGGGATTTGTTATTTAGAGGAGTTTGACTTTTGTTAACTTACTTCCATGCAGAAGCAAGATCAATTTCACGTTTGGCTATTATTTAAGGGATTTGATTTCTGGAGGATTTTGACTTTTGTTAACTTACTTCCATGCAGAAGCAAGATCAACCTTAGCTTGGCTATTATTTGAGAGATTTAATTTCTAGAGGAGTTTGACTTTTGTTGACTTACTTCCATGCAGAAGGAAGATCAATCTCACATTTGGCTATTATTTGAGGGATTTGATTTCTAGAGGAGTTTGACTTTTGTTAACTTACTTCCATGCAGAAGCAAGATTAACCTCACATTTGGCTATCATTTGAGGGATTTGATATCTAGAAATGTTTGACTCTTGTTAACTTACTTCCATGCAGAAGCAAGATCAACTTCGCGTTTAGATATTATTTGAGGGATTTGGTTTCTAGAGGAGTTTCACTTTTGTTAAACTTCCATGCATAAGTAAGATCAACTTGATCACGTTCGGCTATTATTTGAGGGATTTGATATTTAGAGGAGTTTGACTTTTGTTAACTTACTTCCATGCAGAAGCAAGATCAATCTCTCGTTTGGCTATTATTTGAGGGATTTGATTTTTAGAGGAGTTTGACTTTTGTTAACTTACTTCCATGCTGAAGCAAGATCAATCTCACATTTGGCTATTATTTGAGGGATTTGATTTCTAGAGGAGTTTGACTTTTGTTAACTTACTTCCATGCAGAAGCAAGATTTACCTCACGTTTGGCTATCATTTGAGGGTATTTGATTACTAGAGAAGTTTGACTCTTGTTAACTTACTTTCATGCAGAAGCAAGATCAACCTCACGTTTGGATATTATTTGAGAGATTCTATTTCTAGAGGAGTTTGATTTTTGTTGATTTACTTCTATGTAGAAGCAAGATCAATCTCACGTTTAGCTATTATTTGAGGGATTTGATTTCTAGAGGAGTTTAACTTTTGTTAAACTTCCATGCAGAAATAAGATCAACTTGATCACGTTCGGCTATTATTTGAGGGTTTGATATTTAGAGGAGTTTGACTTTTGTTAACTTACTTCCATGCAGAAGCAAGATCAATCTCATGTTTGACTATTATTTGAGGGATTTGATTTCTGAAGGAGTTTGACTTTTGTTAACTTACTTCCCTGCTGAAGCAAGATCAACCTTAGCTTGGCTATTATTTGAGGGATTTAATTTCTAGAGGAGTTTCACTTTTGTTGACTTACTTCCATGCAGAAGCAAGATCAGCCTCACATTTGTCTATTATTTGAGGGATTTTATTTCTAAAGTAGTTTGACTTTTATTAACTTACTGCCATGCAGAAGCACCTTATATTGGTTATTATTTGAGGCATTTGATAAAAGTTGTGTTGATTTGAATTTAATGTGTAATTCAAATGGACCCATCAGAAAACTTAAAAAGCCAGTTGCATTCACATAAGAGAATGGCTTTCATGTTAAAATAAATCCCGACTTGAAGTTAATTATTTGTTGTTAAAGACAAGAATGCGATAACTTTGGAGATTTTTTGTCAAAATACAAAGAGGGGTAAAGCCAAAAGGGTCAGCACCATGTCCATATCCTTCGAGCTGACTCAAAATATAGACTATCTATTAAAATGCACTTACATCTCTCCATAACACAAAGATAATGCTATTTGGAAGCCAAATCCTAATGGGTCACTAACAACAAGCTCAGTCTACAAACAATGAACTAAAAACGACTTTGAAAACAATACATCTACAAAGGACTTCACATGAATCTGGTCCCTAAAATGCCCAAATAAAATTAAATACTTCATTTGACTATGCCAACATGATAGAATTTCCACGCATGACTACTTAAATTCCATAGGAAGAGATGTTAGTAAACTATGTCATATATACAATTCACCTGAAACAATTACCCACATTTTTTCCTTGAATGTACAATCATTAGGAAAATGTGGCAAGACTTAGGGGCTATATACGATATCAACCAGATCTTTAACCAGGGGTGGCCAGACTGATTGGATAGACTCAGAGGATTAGATATTACCCTAAAAACACTAATACAACATGGCAGGAAGCTTATCCCTTCTTCATATGGAACATATGGATGATAAGGAATGATAATCGCCACAACACGAAAGCCAATAAAATAAACACAACCAAAACACTAGTGCTCTCTTTGGAATAAATGTCACTTACAGGGCAATCAGGAAAATGCGCAACTCTCACAAAACTCTACATTAAATAGGAATCACCTAAAAAATGCTATAAACTAAATACAGATGGATTATCCATAAACAATCTTGGAAAGAGAGGAACAGGGAGAGTAATTAGAAATAAAAAAGGGGTGGATAGTCGGTTACATGAGTAACCTCTATACCACTAATAACATCCAAGCTGAATTAATGGGTCTAGTGCAGGGACTGGATCTGGTATTAAAGCGCAACCTCAAACCATTAGAAGTCACTATGGATTGTCGGGATATAATAACCTTTCTTGTAGATGATCACTCTGTTTACTCTAACATATTCTATGATTGCAGGGAGCTACTACGGAGGCTGGGAACCCCAGTCCACCGCAACTTTAGGGAAACAAATCAAGTGGCCGACGTCTTAGCATGGGAGGGCATATCATTGGAGCAGCCAAACTCCTCTTTTTGCTAGGAAGTTTCAGCAGTGTTTGTTTGGGATAATCTACGGACAGACAAAGCAGTAACTTATTTTGTTAGGACAATGAAAAAGCATGCTACAAGAGGACACGTGACAAAGATGGTTTTACAAAATCACTGTTAAAAGATAGTGGCAAAAATAAACTTGTTTTGTAAGAGTAATGGGGTAAATAAGTTAATTTTTTAACGAATGACATAAATAAATTATGTCTAATAATTTGATGGCTTATTTAAGCTTTTTCTCCATAGTTAAAATAAAACTTAAAAGACATAAAAAGAAAAGGGTGCATTTCAAATTTGGAGAAGTGAAGTACAATTTCCCCTTTTTTCTTTATTCAAATGAACTAAGCAAATAGTAGAGAGTAATCAAATGCACATAATAACATATAAATCTTTTACTAAAGTTTATTAGGAATATGAAAGCATAAACCTATAATTTTTCCATATTAATTAAAAGGCTAAAGCAGACCCTTTATTTTGCAACATTCTATGGCTCCATCATACATTTCCTCTTGTCCATACTTAAACTTAAATCCAGTGTCCAAGAGCTTCTTTGCTGAAAGACTGGGAAATTTTAGGCCCCTGATCTCCTCTATTGAACTACAAAGGATAATTTAATTAATTTTTATATTATATTATTGATCATTAAGCATTTCAAGAACCAAAAAGAAAGACAATTTTTTTTACTTACGCTTTTATAATGGGTATTTGATATTGAGGGTATCTGGCTGAAAGAAATTTGGAGAGTTCATATATTGTTGTTTCTCCAGAAGAACAAATATATCTTCCATTTGCATTTGGATGCTCAAAAAGAAAGATATGTGCATTCACCACATCATCTATATGTACAAAAGGTATGTACTTTTGTTGTTCTAGCACACCTTTATGATTTCCTATAAAAATATATAAGAAAAATCACAATAAATTATATATGTTAAATAAATGATCAGTTGTTCTCTTCATTGAGAAAGTGTTCCACACAAATTAGTGACGAATTATTACAAAATTATGTTAGCTATAAACTATTTAGTGACAGATTAGTGACGAAGTTCATAGCTAATAATATATATATATATATATATAAAAGAAGGGGATTACACTATCAAATCACATAATAACTTTTCAAAAAATAGTGATTGATAATCCTTAGATTTAAAACAGGTCAAGCTAAAATATACTCAAAATTCTTGATACTATGAGCCGTGTGGGTCAACAAGAAATTTACCAAGGGAATTCAAAAAAGTCAACCGGTAACCTAAAGCAAATTTTGAACATTATATACGGAAAAAAATTACCCGATTGTGGCTTTTTGTCAATAACTAAAGAGAGAAAAATTACTTAACTATTAATGCATATAAGTCAAATCGATCTAGAGAATTTACAAGTTTGTCAATAACTAAAGAGAATAAAATGACTTACCAAATATCATGTCCAAAAAAATTCGAACAGTGAATGGACAATGAGGAGTTATGAAGGGTCCATGTACCCAAGAAGCAACTACAGAAACTAGTTCAAGTCCATTTTTTCCTGCAAATTCAATTGCTGCTTTCTCTGTTAATGTCTTGCACACCGGGTAAGATGGAATAACTGTCTTTGCAAATTTGATGGAATCAACATCACTCCAAGAGCTTTCATCTATTATGTCAAAGCCTTTATCGTTAAATATAGCAGTAGCAACACTAGAAGAGTATACGACTCGCTAACTGTCTTTGCATCAATACATGCTTGTAAAATCGCCAATGTTGTCGTAATGACACTTTTTACTTTCGTTTCATCAACTTCTTCCTTTTCAAAATCCATGGGCTGGGCTAGATGGAAAACTCCCACACATCCTTCAATTGCTGCAGCAAAACTTTGTGGTTTGTTGATATCAGCATTGAAAATTTGAAGCCTCTCTGATGCACCTTCTAAGTTTGTCAGGTACTTAATATCTCTCTTCCTATCTGAAAAACGGTTTAATGTGAACGACCATAACTCCATCTAAAATTTAGTGACGTTAATATATTTGAAAAACGTTAATCTGCTGCTGCTGCTTTTTTCTTTGTTCTCCATCTCTTTTTCCTCTCCTATAAAGTTTATGTGAAACTAGTTATAAATTAGCCTAAATTTTGTAGTTTCTTGTTATAAAGAGATGTGATCATTATTATATGTACTAGTATCTCGACACGTTTGCATGTGTATTTCATGTTAATTTGTTCAAACTTTTTCATTGCGATGGAGGGAGTATATAATAGTTAAATATATTGGTTTTAAAAAATGCAAGTTTATTTTTATTAAAATAAAAAAATTAAAACACATAACAATTCTCTCTTTACATATAAAGTAGAAACAACTGCTAAAAGTATAACAAGAATATTTGAATGCTAAAATTAAAATATTACATGTCGGAATAATAATATGTGTCTAAACTTTCATATACAATGATACATAAACATTGTGCATTACAATAAATTTGTGTTGAACTTTGTTTAGTGAAGTTGATGTTACTGGTTAATCGAACTCTAGACGCCAATAGCTTTAGGTACTTCCCATCCTCTCAAATTGTTGCTTTCTCTTCAAGAACAAAAAAAAAGATGAAATTAATTAAACAATTAAAATTATGCAAGAGCCTATAAAAATGGTGAATAAGAATTCAAAAATCCTTTCTTGCCTTTTTATAGCTATTTTTCAATTTGCATTCCTTGAACCTTTTCTTTCATTAGTCTACATTTAATTATTTAATGCAACTCTTCCTATTCTTCAAACTATTTATTTCTCCTAATTAATTAGTCTACATTTAATTATTCAATGCAACTCTTTCTATTCTCCAAACTATTTAGCAATGAATAGCGCACACTTAAATTTGATTAATGGGTAAATCATTAAGGGATACATTTAAATTGGACTTTTGAATATCTGCAGATTCACAAATCTCATGTAAATTTAAATGCAATTACTACTATTTCAATTAGATTAGGTATTTTATTTTAATTAAATATTAGAGAAAAATTGTAATCTAACTTTAAACACTCATTTTATTTCTCTCCATTTTTATTCATGTGGATACATTCACCTAAGACTAATATTCTACTTTGAACAGAAACAACACAAAATAATATATATAAAGATACATATTCCAAGTCATAATAAATGTCATTATTTTTTATTATGGATACATTCACCTCAGTTCTCATCCCATGAATTTCCGTAACATTTCATTAATTTGAATGGAAACATAATAAGTACCATTATCTTTTAGTTGGAATATGAATGCCAAAGAGTGCCCTCTCTCTCTCTTTTTTGTGTGGATAATTTAGTGATTTTACATTTATGTATATTAATTTTGAAGAGAGAATACATTTTTATTATTATTTAATTAGATTCGATGTTGTATTTGTTATATTTTGATTAAGTATAAGGGTAAAATTGTAATCTAACTTTGAAGATAGGTGTTTCCCACTTTTAGTAATTTAGTAATTAGTAATAGTAATTAGTAATTAGTAATAATTAGTAATTAGTAATTAGTAATAGTAATAGTAATTTAGTAATTAGTAATTAGTAATTAATAATAATTAGTAAAGTAATTAGTAATTAGTAATTAGTAATATATATATATGATGTTTATTTTAATAGGTGTGCAGTGTGCCAAGTTCAAATATGACAAATAAAAATAAATAGAAGGTGTAGTTTGTTAGGAACGAGCATTCAGGTAGTGCAGAATTAAAGACAAACAAATGTTATAATAACAAATTAGGAAGACAATAGTAATGCCAAGTTACTCCCTCCGTCCCATATTAGATGGACATCTTACTAAAAAAAATTGTCACATATTACTTGACCATTTACTAAATTAGAATAGTAATTAATTTTTTTTTCATTTTACCTCCACAATTAATATGGTCTTTGGAACCAACATAGGTTGTGCAGGGGCGGACCCACCCTTGGTCGAGGGGTGTCAAGCAATACCCTTCGCCGGAAAATTACATTATCTATAGAGGTCAAATTTTTTGTTTAAAAAAAAATAAAATAATATATAAGTATATATATATATATATAGTATTGACACCTCTTGACACAAGTGGAAGGTTTAATTTAATGGTTACGGGGTTGCAAAAATTCTTAAAGGTTGTGTGTTTAAACCCTAACGGCTTCATAATTATTTTTTTATTTTCTTACTACAACCACTGACACCCCTTCCCCAGAATCATGTGTCTGCCACTGGGGTTACGGTGCACTGGTTGCAGTGCTTCACCCTTAATCAGAGGTCTCGGGTTCGAGCCCTGGATATGGAGAAAATCCTGTTAGGCTCCAATGTGAGCTCCGGACACCGGGTGGGAAACCAAAAAAAATGGTCTTTGGAAGTTTAAAGAAATTTTAAAGACCCGAGAATTTCTTTTTTCAAAAGGCTAATTAATATGAACAAAGGGTAAAATAGTAAAGTTGATCAATTTATTACTCCCTGTGTCCAACAATACTTGTCCACAATTGATTTTGCACACTTCTTAAGAAACTAAAAATAGAAGGATAATTTAACTATATCACTCTTTGAATATACTCTCTCCGTTCCTTTTTATAGTCATCCTTACTATAAATAGTTGGTCCATAATATTTGCCCTTTCATAAAATCAATGCATAAATTACAATATTTTTTCTATTGGTCCCACTAGACGTGTCAGAATTTATAGACAGTAAAATTCGAGTTGAGAAAATAATAATCAAGAACGGAAAAGTATTGTAACAATCATATTTATTGATTTCAAAGTGTGAGTGTTACGATCTCTATGACTCTTCTAAATTTGTCTTTTCAAATATAAATTCAAAGGCTCTTGAGCTTGATCTTGAATTCGTCTTGAACTTGATCTTGGAGGGCATTAAAGCTTATTCTTGAATCTTTGATGAACTTGAACTTTATCTTGATCTTGACTTTTACTTGAATTCAAGGGCTTCGAGGTTGTTCTTGAATTCGATGGTGTAACATCCCGAAAATTTCAAAGTTAAGACTCAAACCATTCTTCATTTGTGAATAAGATTGTACCGAGTGATTCTGAATTTTCTTAGGTGTTAAGGTCACTAGATGTAATATCTCGGACTTTGAAAAGAGCTAAATAGAGGTTTGTACAAGTCACCCATCAGTTTTTAGTTTTGGGTAACTTCAATCGACCATATCTTTTAGCACATAAAGAATTAGGTGGTCCATGAACTATCAAATTGAAGATCTTTGAGTCCTCTTTCTAACTCCGCCAAGTTTGCTAAATTTCGAGCTTGGAGTAAAAAGTTTTGCTCATTTGAGTGAAGCCTCTCAATTTAAAGCATTTCATCTCTTTTTGTAAAGAGTATTTTGGTCTTTTCCTTTTCTCACTAGGCTTAGCACGTTTTTCCTCACCCAATTAAGAGTCTAATCAGATGCTAAACCATTCTTTGTCGTTCCTAAACACTTGAAAAATAAGAGAAGAGTTCAAGAGAAGAAAGAGCTAGGTTTTGAGCGTTAGTCAAGATTCCGTCGATTTTCGCCAAGAACATTATTCTTTCTAGATATGTAAGGCTTCTCATAGTGTTGGACTTGTTCGTCCTCACACCATACATCTAATTCATCCATGAAATTATTATATTAAGAGATTCTTGAGTGGTTTCATTCTTTAACAATGGAAGTTTTGAGTTTCCTGAGTTGAGGATCTTGAGTATGAGTTGTGATTTTTGAAAAGGATTGTATGATATTTCTATGAATTTGTGTTGGGTTTGAGAATCAAGAAGATTTTAGAAGAAATCGCCCAATTCTAGATGAGTTAGGACCTTAAATTGAGTAGAACAACTCGTTGGATTTTCTGGGTAGAGGCCTGGTGCGGCACACCAAGGCCTAACTTCAGTAGTTTAGGCCCTGGGGCGACGCACCAGCAGTGCGCCAAGGCCTGACTTCTGAAGTTCAAGCCCTGGGGTGACACTCCACCAGTGCGTCAGAGTCGCCTGGTCCTTTTTCTTTTTGTACTTCTTTCTGAACATGTTCTTTTGAATCGTGACTATGTTCCCTTCTTTGTACTAGCTCCTAAAGGCTCCATTAATCCTTCAAAGATCCTGCATGTCCTAATCACATGTCTTAATTACATTCCAAACTAAAGTGAGTTTAAGAGAAAAGTTCAAAAGCTTTTATTGAGTTGATTTTGAGTTCTTGAGTTCTATCCTTTTGAAATTCTATTCCTAGTTATTGAGTTGATATATGTTATGCATGGATATTTTTTAGTTGATTCGTTCATGTCTATATTTCAGCATCAACCCTATGAATTGAGTATTCTTGAGATGAGTAGTATCATTGAGTTCTGAGTATTGAGTTTTCTCTATCGTTATTGAGATCCTTGAGTTGATTTGTTCATGTATATATTTCAGCATGAATCCTATTTTGATTATAAGTCTTGAGAATCCTTTAAAGCCAATAATTGTGTTTTAAACTAAATTTTTAGGAAGTAAAGAGGAGTTTGAAAAAGAGTATAAGGGAACTAAGTATTTTCCAAATGTTTCATTTTTTCATGAAGAAAGAGTATTATTTTGAGGACAGTGAAACTTTGATTTCTAAATGAGTTTATGAGTTTAGAGATATTTCAGAACAGTTACCTCTTTTAAGAGGATAGGTTGAGTAATTATCTCAAACTTGAGAAAGAGTGTGTTTTATACATTTGAGCACGAGTATATTTTTATTGGGAGTAGTATTGAGCACCGATACGGGGATGAGTTCAGATAACTCACATTCCTCATAAACCATGTAGCCAACATGGGTAAAAAATCATACTTTTTAGATGAATCCTTATTGTCTTCGGGCATAGCTTGTGGATCCACTTAGTTGAGGTGTTCTATACCCCAACAAGGTATATGACAGTTCTGGCAGCATGAACGAGACGTTGTATCATCACATAGCTCATAGTGATGGTTGCCGATTAGAGAATCTCACAAATAAGAGTAAAGAGTATCTTATTGTATTTTTATATACATTCTTGAGTTGACATCTGTTATTTATAAAGATTTAATTATTGTATCTCTTATTGTTCCTTTTGTATTTAAGTTGAGTTGAGGTGAGTATTATTCTAGTCTTATTTGTTTAGTTACCCATGCTTCCAGTTCTCCTTGCATACTCGTAGATTTAATGTACTAATGTCATTCGACATTCATCTTTTTATTATGCAGATACAGGTGTTCGGGATCATCAACAAGTGTTTCGTTGAGATCACTTGACATTCCAATTAACTTTAGTTAGTATCCTTGCATTCCGGAGTATTTCCCTTTTTCCCCTTTAGATTTAGTCTTTTTTAGGGTGTTGCGGGTCTTCTCCCAATATCCATGTTGAACTATAGAGGCTTCATAGATAGTTATAGTTGAGGAGTCTTTCAGTATTTACTTTTTTGAGTTGTTTTACAAACTATAAGTATTTCTATTGAGTATTTACCAGACCTTATGAGTTGAGTAATTGAGTTTAACGGATATAATTCAATTTTAAGCTTATGCATGCTTGAGTTAGTCTTCCGCTTGTAGTCAGCCAGGATGAGGGTTCGCTTGGGGACCAAAAATAGTTCTCGAGTGTCAACCACGTCCAGGGTGTAGGTTCGGGTCATGACAGATAGTCTTGATCTTGATTATTCTTGAACTTAAATTCTTAAACTTGTAAATTATGGAGAAATTTGTGGCGTTTGTCCCACGAGCCTTCTCTAACTTCCTGTTTAGAATTTTTGATCCCTTTTCTGAATTATGAGGACCCTTATTTATAGTTTTAGAATAGATGTGTTGTGATTGAAAAAGGATTCGCTTCGCCCAATCAGATTTAAGTGACATGGCATATGGGTTTTATGGAGCGGGCTTTAATTAAATCCATATTTATTGGATTTAAATAATTAACTCAATTATATTAATCCATAATATTTATTTGGACCAATATATTCATGAATATAATATAATTTGAATCATTTTATGAATTTGTATTTAATAAATTATAAATGATTACAGACATATTAAAATAAACGGAGGGAGTAATAAATACAATGTCTTAAAAAATATAATAGGGAAATGACTATAATTAACATTAAGGGTAAATTAGGAACTAAGTGTAAATTATCCATTGATTTTATAAAATAGACAAGTATTATTGGACATTCCAAAATAGTATAGTAGACAACTATTGTTGGACGAAAGGAGTACTAATTTCTTAATCACCGTGTAAAATAGAAAGTGTTCGATGGGACAGAAAGAGTAAGAAAATAAAGGAATAAAAAAATTAACGTGGTTCGATTAACTTAGCCTTCATCCACAACCAAAAAATGTGAGAAAATTAAATTACTAAACACCAGTGGATACAAAAAAAAAAGTAATTTACCAAAAAAGACTTCATATGAGTTTTTCTGTCACGATCCAAAATCACAAGTCGTGATGGCACCTATGTTCCCAATCGATAGGTAAGCCAGCCCAATACTTTTACCAATTCAATTCAATAATTAAAGTAGAAAGATAAGCAAAAACATAATATCCAAACACTAAGTCATTTACAAGTATGAAATGCGGAAACCTAAATTACTACCCCAAGATTTAGTGGAGTTTCTAAACAACGATACAAGTCTGGAACTAAATGACAAACCTAGACGTGAGAAATATCTTGTCTAAATACTAAAATAAAATGATAACGTCTAAAGACATAGAGGGAGGTATGGGCCACAGAACAACCAAGTAGCTCACCACAACTCCAAGATAATTCAAAACTCAGCTCTGAAGCTCCACAAAATGCACTCGAAATTGAAATCCAATATGCACCACAAAAGAGTGCAGTAAGTGTAGTATGAGTACGAAACCACGTGTACCCAGTATATCTCATAGATCGACAACGAAGAAGTAGTGACAGAAGTATATAAGAAAATAATCCTTTAATTTTACAAGTCCACAATATATTTATCAACCAAGTTTTCATCAATAGGGACAATCAAATTTCACGTAATGTCCAATCACCAAATAAGCGCATAATCAATAAGAATGAAGGATGTAATGAGATGCAATGCAATGTGACACCATGAAATGATATGCCTCAGATGCCAAGTACTCCCTCAATCGTACATACATGATACTCCTCGAAAATACATCGAGAGTTCATGACCCATGGGGGACGAGGTCTATATACCGACACAAACGATCTCCACGTGTCTGTACGGACGATCTCAACGCACTATCATAAAATCAAACAATTTTCGCACAGACAATCTCCATGAGCCCAAATTATAATCTTAACACCTTACCATCCCAACACGGACGATCTTCACGTGCCCAACTTATACTCAATATCATGTCAATGCATGTGCACAATATGATTTCAATAAAAAGGGATGATGATGTATCTCAATCAATCAAATATCAGCATAATATATAACCACCTCAATTATCACAAATATACGGGTTCGATAAAGAAACACAATCACACAAAAGAATTCAAGTCAATAATACATCAACTAATGCCCATATGTTTTGGCATTCTAGGATTACAATCCACCTACTGTAGTAATAAACTTTTCCTTTATAACACCGGTACTCGTACCAATGCTATCACACTATTGGTACGAGACCCCCATCTTTTACCTTTACCCATGGTCTATTCCATTTTTAATCTTTAATTAGAAAAACGTCCTTCAACGAAGTCTGAAAGTCTTAACATACCTCAAAAGTCGAACACGTGCCACAAATTCTTTAAGATTTCGCCTTTCCTTTTTTTTGTAAAGCTTCAAAGCATTTCCGATCTATCAAATATGCAATATCTGTAAACAAGTGAGCCCATAGACACCCATATTACTATATGCCTAGCCTAGACCCAAAAGCTCATCCTAATCTATAATCAATTTCCTAAATCTCAAATCTAGGGTTAAGTCTTAATTCTTCCAAATAACATAATTTTAATGGCGTTCATAAATTATAATATCTCTAACATTCAATTATACATATATTAATATATAAACCTGAATTAGGATGGTTAAAAAAAAGAATCTGAATTTGAAATCAAGTTACGAAACCAATTACATTCACTCGTGAATTGCCTTCAGAATGCTACACCCCGGACATGGCTGCCACTCGAGAACTATTGCTGGCCCCAAGCGAACTTTTGGCCTGGATTACTTACTCACCGGAAGACTCTATGCATATTGATAATGATCAATAGCATTATACTCAGTTGAATAATAAAATACTAAGAATGCTTAAAAAGTCAAACATTCAACTTGGCCAAAATGACAACTCAAGTCTTAACATATGAAATGAAAATGTAAAGACAACTGAACTACCAATTGTCTGACTGTCTAAGAAGCCTCTAAAACAAAGAGGGATGTCGGGACAAGACCCCCAATCATCCTAACAATGAAATATTGAAAGCAAATGATAAAAAGAGTCCTCCGTTATGCAAAAAGGCTCACCAACTGACTCTGAGTGCTCAACTGGATCAACGAGGTGCTGGATGCTGATCCTGGTTCCCTGCGTCTGTATCATAATAAGATGCAGGCCAACTGGCATCAGTACATTGAATGTACGAGTATGCAAGTTGGAATGCTAAACATAACATAGGCTTGAAAAGATTCTGAAAGAAACACTTACCTTGGCTCTTCTCAACTCATGAATAACTTATCTCATTACAAAGCAATGAAACACATGCAATATATGAAAAGCTTTATAAAACAGAAAAAGCAACTTAGTTCGTTAAAGAAAATGCAATAACAAACCCAATTTTTCTCATGTAATAAAGTAATATAGTTTATGTGGGAATTTCTCTAACCAACAACCACCACTATGAGCCTAAGTGGTGATACAACATCTTGCCCACGCTACCAGAACTGTCATATACGTTTCCGTCATATAGAACGCTTAACTAAGTGGATCCACTAGTCTATGCTAAAATAATCTTAAGGAGTCATCTAAAAAGTATGATCATTTACTACCCATGATAGCTAAATCGTTTATGGAGACTTGAGTTAATATGAACTTGCATCCCCATATCGGTGCTCAATACTACTCCCAAAATATACTTAGCTCATATGATTTAAAATCAAAACTTCTTTCTTTGGTTTGAGATAATTACTCAAAACTTAACTTAAAACCTCTCTTGGAATCGGTGTTCCCTTTCTTGATCAAATGTGAAAACATTTTTAAACTCTTGGGAATACTTAGTTCCCTTATAATTTTTTGAGAAATGAACTCAACTCTTTACTCTTTGCTTAACTTGAAACTTAAGTCTTAAAACAAAGTTAAAATGTTTGCAAAGACTTTAGAAAACTTTATAAACTTCTCTTGACTTGCATCTTAACTTCTAGACTTGACTCTCAACTACTCTTGACTTTGACCCTAACTTTCCTTTAATTGGATTATGGATTCAAGGTTCATTATATCATGTTTATGGATGATTTCATGATGTTTAAATGTACCTAAGAGTGTTGGAATCAACTAAGAAACATAGGTACATTGCTAAGGAATAAGTATGAAAGGATGGGGAACGAATGGGGAGAACTGGCGTCCCTAGCGCTCTGAGAGGCGTGGGGCGCTAGCCCTCTGAAACGACCCCAAAAATGCCCGAAAATGTGCTTCGGAAACACCTATAATTGTAATTTCCATATATCTCAAAATTTGTGCATGATTTCGGACATTCGACTTCATATTCTTATTCATGGGGTCAAATTGAGTGGGAGATGGGTCTAACCCGAATTTTAGAGCAACCGTATCAAAATTCAAAAATCGCAAAAAATGCGATTTGGAGGGTCAACTTTAAAGGGGAATATCTCTTAGCACACAAGGAACTGAAAGGGCCACAACCTATTAAATTAAAGCTCTTTGAGTTAGCTTTCCAACGCACTTGGTTTCACCTCATTCCGAGTTAGGATGAGGGAGTTATGACCATTTTCATAAAACTTGTCTGTGCAGATTTGCAATTTCCAGTGAGCTATTTTTTTTAGGCGGGCTGGGGACGTTTTTTATAAAAAGGGGATATGTCCCATACTTAGTCATTTTTTTTAACTTCAAAAACACTCTCTAATCCCTCTCCAAAATTCCACCAAGATCCTCAACCAAATTCAAAGATCTCAAGCTCTAATTCCGGATTCAAGACTCAATCTCAAGCTTCAATTCTCCATT
>JAJOOR010023838.1:0-18285 GCA_036250505.1 Solanum acaule
TGGTGTTTATAGTTGGAAGCAGGAGGCTTCAGAACCAAAGGAAGATAAATCTTATTTTCTTCTTGAACGTTTCAATGTCAGCAAGGAACAAATTCAAGATTTAGCTAACCTTATTCTTTGTAGTTCTTCCTTCCTTTTCTTCTTGAAATTAACTGAGAAATGGAAAAAGAAGACGAACTGAAGGAGGTAGGAAGAAAGAAGAGAGTTAGAACAAATGGGAACAAAAGATCCAAAATTAATCGGTCATATCGGGTCAGATTTGAAATGGATTTCTAGACTAAGTGGGTCATATATTTTGAAATAGATAAAGAAAATCCATGTCACAATTGCCATGTCATTGTGCTGTTAATAAAGGACAATTTTAAACCTTAAAAAAACGTTGAGGACATTTTTAAACCAAAAGGTGGAAGGAGGGCATTTTTGAACCATTTGAGATACGTTAAGGGCATTTTTAACCCTTTTCCCATTTTTTTTTCCTCATGCTGTTCGGAATTCGTATTGAAGTCAAACTAATTTGAATTTGCGTTATGTAGGGCCGCATTTGAAGGGAAGTGCTCCTTATCAAAAAAAGATTCATACTTAAATTCAGACCCGATCTATAATTAAGGGAAAAACAACCTATTGCACTATATTAGTTAGTTAAAGCATAGAATTTGTTCTCTAATTAAGTAATATCTATACAAAACAAATCTCTAAGTTATATCTCTACAGAACAAATACATTTCTAAAAGATATATCCCTTTTAAGTATTGCTTCACATTATGTATCGATCTACTCTTCATTGTAAAACTCAGAAGTCAGCATCCCTGTAATTTACTATTAGACATGAAATATTTAGTTTATGAACTAAGTGCTAATGCAAATTTAAAAAAATCACCTTATTGCGTAAATAATTATGGTTAGAGAAAATTGAATCAGAAACAAATTAGAAACAATATACAAAATATTTTTCTCAAAAAAGAAAATCGAGCCCACTGAATGTGCAGTGTCCCCTTAAAGAAATTATTCCCCTCAAGTACCCGAGGTTAATGAAATATATCCTCCCAAGGTAGAATGATCTTACTTACCGGTGTATCGGTACCTAAAACCACGGTGTCAGCGAACCACTCAACGGCAGTAAAGTACACTTAGAATACTAGATTTAGTAGTAGTAGAAGAAGACCAGAAAGTTTTCACTTAAAATGAGAGGAAATCCCTCAATTTATAGAAAACAACGGGTAGTGTGAAAATGTTCTTATTGTGCCTTATCGGAACGGTCACAACCCTTTGGAAAAGTCACAATCTTTCGGAAAGGTCACAACCTTTCATAAAAGTCACAACTTTTCATAAAAGTCACAACTCTTCAGAAAAGTCGCAACTCTTCATAAAAGTTACAACTCTTCATAAAAGACGCAACTCTTCATTTTCCATTTACACATTTTAAAACTCAACAATCCCCCGCATGAATGGGGAATGACTCCAAGACAAAAAAACGGACAAGTATGTGTACTTTACAAACAAGAATTAATTGCATTTGGATAAGTAAGTTTCCCTTTGAATTTTCCGTAGTGAACATATGTCGGATATACTCGGTCAATCGGTAGATTTGATATCTTTGAACCGTCAATCTTTGGTGTATACCTAGACAACCATATGTCACACAATCAACCCTTTACCGTTTATGGTTCTTACGATTGTGTCCCTTTTAGCCATGAACACCTCCTGGTTTCATGAGTGTATAGAGAGATGGGCTTTTGACAGTCATCCTCTTTGAAGCGGCTTACACTTCACACTCACATAGGTGATTTCTAACCGTGTTATCGCGTAGATACACTATTTGGTCAAATCTGCTAAACTTAGCAAATCATTAAAAACTTGAAGCTTTATTAACTCATTAACAAGCCTTAATGTTGTATCCTTGTTCCTGAGCATTGTCTTAATCATGAGAATTGATTGAGTTGGTTGACAATGTCGAACCGTCAGTCACAACTTTGTTTTTACCCTTGAACCTAGCTCTTGGAATCTCCAGTCTGCTAGGTAGAGTTACCGTCATGAAGACTTGTCCTAAGCCGTAAACCCATTCCCTTAGATGATCTTTCAACTTTCTGTAACACCCCAGAAATTTTTTCGAACTAAGACTCGAACCGTTCATCGTAGTGAGTGAGATTTTACTGAGGAATTAAAATTTCTTAAGTGTTAAGGTCACTAGATGTAGCACCTTGAGTTTCAAAAAGAATTAAATTAGAAATAGCAAAATCTGAAATTTTGCAAGTTATGCATAAGTATGAGTTTTGGATCGACTTCAAACGACCATAACTTCCAGATCAGGATGAGTTAGGTGAGATACCAGATACCGTAGGAAAGAACTTTGAATTATCTTTCCAACGCCACCGAGTTTGCTAAGTTTCGAGGTCGGATGAGTGAGATATGACCTTTTGAAGTTAGGCTGTCCAATTAAGGAAAGTCAAAACCGGATTTTAGAGGGGTATTTTGGTCTTTTCCTTACCCAATCAGATTTAATTCGTTTTTAGTAATATTTCAAGGGTCTAATCCTATTAGGTTCAGTTTTATAATCCTAGTTTACGCCTAAGGTTTTAGTTGAGAGAAAAGAAGAAGAGAAAAGAGGAGAAAAGAGGAGAAAAGAGGAGAGGATCAAGCGTTCGTTGAGATTTTTGTGTCTTGTAGCGGATTTTCGCCATGGGTTTGATTCCTAAGAGGTATGTAAGCTTCCATAGTGTTGGTTTTGTTCACCCACACGCCAAACATGTTATTTTCAGCGCAAATTTCATTCTTGAAGTTGAAAGATTTGAATTCTTGATGAGTTCTTGATAGGTGTTCTTGAAGTTCATTCTAAATCTTGTTGTGTTGGGTTTTTGGATGATTTCTTGAGATCAAAGTGAGTATTTTAAGGGATGTATTGAGTAGATTAGAGTGTACTTATGTTAAGAAATCAATTCTAAGTGATGGGGGAAGAAACCATTCGATTCTAGGCGAAATAGGGTGAGAAAATGAGAAAAGAAACTTGTTGAATTTTCTGGGTTGGGGCTTGGCGCGATGCGCCTGCCAGAGTGCCCCAAACCCACCTCTGAAGTTTAGGGGATGGCGCCCCGCGCCACCCATAGCGCCAGGGTCGCTTGCCCCGTCCAATTTGCCGTCGGTTGCCCCGTTTAAGTTCGTTTAAAGTGCACCTTCACTCCTTTTCGATTTTAACTACTTTAAGCTACTTCTAAACACCTAAAATCATTCCTAACATGATCTAACCTTGAATTCATAAATCAAATTCAAGGTAGAGTTGAGAGTCATGTTTGAGAGTTGCTTCAAACCTTTTTGATAAGGTCCCTTAAAGTCTTTTTGAGGAGTCTTCTACAATTACTAGTAACTTGTTTCAAGACTCGAGCAAGTGAGTATGAGGATGGGGAGAATGTATTCATGAATCTACTTTGTCATCATGAGATCCTTCATATCATGAACCAAAACTCTTGAATTCATAATTCACATTCAAGAGACAGTTAAGAGTAAAGTTCAAGTAAGCCTTTGAGTTCAATTGTGAATCCTTTGAGATCAACTATCGATTTGAACTAAGTTTTGAGAAAGTAAGTAAGAGAATGAGAAGAGTCGTATACATGAGTCCATGTTGTTATGTAGATCATCGAGTCGAGTTGTTTCATGCCCATAATTCCGCATGAACTTCGTAAGTTGAGCATCTTTCAGAGAAGTGGTATCTTCAAGTTTTAAGCCTTTAAGTGTTGAGTTCCTAAGCCCTTTTGAGAAGTATCTTTGAGTTCTTGAGTTAAGAAGTTCATGCTTATAATTCCGCATGAACCTTTTGAGTTGAGCATTCTTTAAATGAGTAGTACGACTAGTATCATTGAAGTTCTTAAGTTCCAAGTATTGAGTTCTATCTATGGTTATTGAAAACCCTGCATTGAGTCATTCATGTCCCTAATTCAGCATGAACCATATTTTAAGGAGTCTTTTACAAATTTTTCAACTTTGTTTTAAGACTTAAGCTTTGAAGTTAAGTAAAGAGTAAGAGTAAAGTCTTTTATAAACGTTTTAACTTCGTTATAAGATTGAAAGTTTCAAGTTAAGCAAAGAGTAAAGAGTTGAGTTCATTTCTCAAAAGTTATAAGGGAACTAAGTATTCCCTAAGAGTTTATAAATGTTTTTACACATTTGAGCAAGAAAAGGGAACATGATTCCAAGAGAGCCTTTGGGCTAAGCTTTGAGTAATTATCTCAAACTAAAGAAAGAAGTTGCTTTAAAACCATGAGCTAAAGTATATTTTGGGAGTAGTATTGAGCACCGATGTGGGGATGCGAGTTCATATTAACTCAAGTCTCCATGAAAACCATGTAGCCATCATGGGAATTAACGGGTCATACTTTTTAGATGATCAGGTAAGTTAAGCTAGTGGATCCACTAAGTTAAGTAAGGTCCTATACCGATGGCAAGGTATAGGATGGTCCTTGGCAGCGCGAGGTAAAGTGTTGTATCATCACTATAGCTCTTAAGTGATGGTTGTCGGTTAGAGAAACTCCCACAAAAGTTATTGTATTTTTATATACACAGTTATTTGTATTTCTACATACATTTCAGAGTTATGTTTTATCCTTGCATACACATAGAGTTGACATCATGTATTTAAACAGCTTTTCTTTATATTGCATTTGCTTTAAAAATTGCTTTATATTGAAATGAGTCCAGTTATGTTGAGTATTTCAAGTTGAGTACCTTAAGTTGAGTATCTTGAGTTGATTTGTGCTTCATTGAGTCGAGTATCATATCTTTGAAGTTGAGTATCTAATCCTTGAGTTGAGTATCTTATTCTTAAGTTGAGTTGAGTTCAGTGAGTTTGAAAAGAGGTAAGTATGTTTCCTTTTTATCAAAGTTCAAGCTTATATTTATGCTTTAGAATTCCTCTTACATGCTCGTACATTCCACGTACTGAGCCATTTGGCCTGCATCTTCTCATGATGCAGACACAAGTATTCATGATCATCAACAAGAGATTCATTGATACATCCGGGAGTTCGAGTTAGTTATGGTGAGCCTCCTTGTTTCCGGAGGATTTCATTTACTTTTCAGTTTAGTCAGGATGTCGTGGGTCTTGTCCCGACTTTCATCTTTATCAGTTAGAGGCTTCATAGATAGTCAGTATAGTTGAGAAGCATGTATTATTCATTTATTTTATTAAATGTTTTAAAGACTTAAGTTGCCTATTTTATGGCGAGTTGAATATTATTTTTATATTTAGAGTATTTCATTTGAGTTAAAGTTTTATATTTCAGTTTCATGAATTTTATTCAATTTTTAAGCTTTTGCATGCTTGAGTTAGTCTTCCGCTTGTAGTCAGCCATGATGAGGGTTCACTTGGGGACCAACAATGGTCTTCGAGTGCTGACCACATCTAGGGTGTAGGCTCGGGTCGTGACACTTTCTCTCTAGTTAGGCCTTTTTGTAAGTGGATCCGACACATTATCCTTTGACTTAACATAGTCAATTGTGATAATTTCACTAGAGAGTAGTTTTCTAACGGTATTATGTCTTTGTCTTATATGACGAGACTTTCCGTTATACATCATGCTCTATGCCCTACCTATTGCATCTTGACTATCAAAGTGTATGCATACTGATGCCAAATGTTTGGGCCAAAAAAGAATATCTATCAAGAAATTTCTGAGTCTTTTAACTTATTCACCGGCCTTATCTAAAGCACTAGCTCAGAGATCATTGTAGAGGTAGCGATACGTGTCTTTTTAAAAGATTTCCAAAAGACTGCTCCACCACCAAGAGTAAATACATATCCACTCATGGATTTTACTTCATTTGATCCCAGTGATCCAATTTGCATCACTATATACTTTCAATACTGTTGGATATTTTTATAACGCAAGACATAGTTTTGAGTATTTCTTAAATACCACAAAACTCTTTTCATTGTCATCCAATGAGTTCGATTGTGATCACTCGTGAACCGACTTAATTCATTAATAGCACATGCTATATCTGATTGCGCACACTTCATGATATACATCATACTTCCCAATACTCTAGCACAATCCAATTGTGAGTCACTTTCGCCTTCACTCTTTTGAAATGCAAAGTTCACATTTATTAAAGTCTTGACAATATTGAAATCCAAATATTTGAACTAGTCAAGTACCTTTTCAATGCAATGAGACCATGACAATGCTAAACATTATAGAGTTCTAAAGATTGTTATACCTGAGATCGCATCAGCAACTCTAAGATCTTTCATATCAAACTTGCTTTCTAGCATACGTTTAATATCATTTATGTCATTAGTGTCTCTACTGATGATCAACATGTCGATCAATATACAAACAAACAATGACCTTGTGATTTTAATGTAAACACATTTATCTTTTCTATCATTCTTAAATCCATTTGCCAACATGGTTTGGTCAATTTTCTTATGTCATTGTTTAGGTGCTTGTTTTAGTCCATAAAGTGACTTAACTCGTTCGCACACTTTCTTTTCTTTACAAAGAACCACAAAACCCTCAAGCTGTTCCATGTAAATTTCTTCCTCCAATTCTCCATTTAAGAGAGTTGTTTTCACATTCATTTGATGAATTTGGAGGTCATGTATCACAACTAATAATATTAACATCCGAATGAATGTAATTCTAGTTACTGACGAGTATGTGTCGACCAGATCAAGACCTTGTTTTTGTCTAAAGCCTTTGACAAAAAGTCTTGATTTATAATTTGTCAACAGTTCCATCGACTTTCATTTTTCTTCTGAGGATTCAGTTTGAACCCAAAGGTTAATTTCCCGTAGGAAAATCAACCAACTTCCAATAGGATTTCTCAATATTGAACCAATCTCACTATTGACACCATCTTTCCAAAATGATGAGTCCACATAAGACATAAAAAATGTTACAAAATCATATCCGAAGGTAGTAGATGTCCTTTGACATTCACTACACGCCTAAATCTTTTTATTAAGTACATTCTCATTTTGTTCTTTCCAAGGTCCTTTAGACCTTTCACTAGACTACTCAAGTCTAATTTTACAGTCCACAGTTCTTAGGTCCTATTTTAATCCTTTTAGGAATATGAACTTGGACTTTGACTAGACACCCCCACACTTTGAAATATTTCAAGTTGGATTTCCTTCCTTTCCATTTCTTATATGGAATAAATTGTGTCCTGAACAAACAAAATTGCTTTCTTTCTGAAAAGACAACTTTTTGTTGTTCCCTTTTGCAGTAAGAATAGTTCCTCCACACAAGTTTTGTGATAAACCTGAACTTATAAGTAATGCAACTATCATTTCCTTCAAAGTTCAATTTTTTTTCCATTCTGCAATTCCATTAGATTTAGGTGAATAGGATAGCAGTTTGATGGATAAATCCATTTTCCAAACATATTTCTGCAAAAGGAGATTTATATTCTCCATCCCTATCACTTTTTATTTTTTTCCCAACTGATTTCAACTTCAATTTTATATTGCCTAGACGTTTCTATTGCTTCATCCTCAACATTCAACAAATTGATATAACCGTATCAAATGCAATTGTCAATAAAAGTTATGAGATACTTTTCCCACCATGAGATGGTGTTGACTTCATATCACAAATGTCTCTGTAAATCAACTCTAAGGGATTAGAATTCCTTTCAATAGATTTATAAGAATGCTCAGCATACTTAGATTCCACACAAACTTGACATTTTTATTTATTGCACTCAAAGTTAGACAAAACTTCTAAGTTGATCGGTTTTTCTTACAAGGTTTTGTCCAAGTGTTCATGTCACAAACAGTTTGACTCAAGCAAGTAATTAAGAACAAATAAAAATATTGAGTTTGCAAAGCTCTCCGCAAGGTAGCTTTTTTTCACAAATATTTGTTCCTATTTCTTATAATTTTGTCTGATACAAACATTGTTTAGAGTCATCACCTTGTCAAATGTCTTTTTCGGAAGGACCTTTCCATAACTTTCAATTTGATTGTTATTGAATTACTCATGAACACAGTTTCATCGGATCCAATAAAGGCAATATAATTCAAATGCTTCTTTTACAAAACATGACAAATAACTATTCACCAATATTCATGTCTATACAAATAGTTATATTTAATAGACATATCTTTTCATGAAAAATCACAACATTTTAAGTGACATTTTTTCATAAAAGAACTCAATCATTTTGAACAAGTATACATATAATTTGGTAGTTTCATACTAGTCATACAATATACTAGCAAAAGAGAAACTCAACGACCACAATATCAAATATACTCCAAGAATTTTGTGGGTCTAACATAATACAAAAGTATCATCAAATTTCATATCTTGTGCTCCAAAATTAAATTAGACACTAAGTCTAATTTTATCTTTGTCATTAGCGATGAACCCCCCACATTTTAAATATGATCTCAAAAATATTTTTCAAATAGTTGAAAATAATTTTTTCAGACTATCAAAATGCCATTGGCAGCATGAAACCTCTTCTGGAAATATTATTCTACGAAAGAATTATAGTGCTTCAATTCTCTTTGACAAGTTTTACATAATGTCAAAGTTCATTCCATAGATGCACCTATTGTAGGCACAAAATCACACACTTTAAGTCAATGGTCTTTTTTTCTTTTCTATCACAGTTAGACATACCACTTAGTATTTAGAATACTAACAATAAAGACAATTTTTTTTTACAATTTGTTTCTATTTAACAATGAAGTTTGTAGAAAACCAAAAGTACAACACTGACTTATTATGTGAAGTTTTCATATTCTTCAAACCAATTGCATAGTCCAATTTATCCAGAGTAGAAAACTACAAAAGTTTTTACTCTACAAAAATCAGACACAATCAAATTCACAAAGAGTACAAAACTACAAAAGTTTTTTTTTCCCCAAACATAATAAAACATATTCTTAGATTATCACATAGAAATGCTTTTCTTTTCAAATAGTCTTCCAACTATAACATTTTGACATACTATTTTGTCAAACAAAAATGTGCATCTCTCATTCTGCAAACTAAAGAATTTTAAAGGCAACACTATTTGCCAAGGAAAATTCATTCCAAAACATATGGTTTGTAGATCTTTTTCCAAAGACACACATGATAAATATCAAAACTGTTAACTTTTGGAAATCATTTTCCTCCTTGGATAAATAATAAGAAGGTTACCTGGTGTAATCTTTAATCAGAATACCACCAATTCTTCTGGTACATTCTTACTTCGACCTTGCTAATCAAAGCACTGAATTCTAGAGAAGTAGTGCATTAATCTTCTACTTCCATGATTTGTTTCTCTCAATCAATAGAATACAAGAAACACCAACAATATGATAATTTCCTTAAGATTGTTGTTAATCATGTATTCCTATGATACTTAGAATAAAAACTTTGAAGAACTTGATAAGAAACAACAAAGTTTAAAGAGTATTTTCAAAACTAGAAAATTAAAACCAATAGAGAAAATTGAATTAGAAACAATATACAAAATATTTTTCTCAAAGAAGAAAATCGAGCCCACTGGATGCACAATGTCCCCTTAAGGAAATTATTCCCCTCAAGTACCCGAGGTTAATGGAATATATCCTCCCAGGATAGAACAATCTTATTCATCGGTGTATCGGTACCTAAAACCACGATGTCAGCGACAGTAAAGTACATTTAGAATACTAGATTTAGTAGTAGTAGAAGAAGAAGTCCAGAAAATTGGTTCACTTAAAATGAGAGGAAATCTCTCAATTTATAGAAAACAAAGGATAGTGCAAAAATGTTCTTATTGTGCCTTATCGGAGAGGTCACAACCCTTTGGAAAAATCACAATCTTTCGGAAAGGTCACAACATTTCATAAAACTCACAATTTTTCATAAAAGTTACAACTCTTCATAAAAGTCGCAACTCTTCATTTTCTATTCACACCTTTTAAAACCCAACAATTTTCATATTTTTAACTTTGCAAGTCGGTCGGCGTTCAGAGAGACTCATTGGTGAACGAAGACTTACAAGTAATAGCTTTTTTAATTTTAGGCACATTGACATCATCATTCGTGCACATTACTTCAGACAACCCATGTGGTCCATGAATATGCAGAGCTTCAAGTTGCGGAAAGCTTTCACCATTGGTGTGTTTGCAGAACTCCGTATTCTTAATTTGGACAATTTCTTAAGCACTGCGACGGTCTATCATAAAGCCGACAAGAGTAAGCTTGACAATATTTGCAGGGAATGCTTCACAGTTCAAGGGCATTATTTTGTAAACCATCAAACTCAACTTAACAATGTTTGGATAGGACGAGTGGACGACAAGTTTATTTTCTCACTCCTGTCACTAGAAAATGTGAGCTTCAGAACCTCCAGATACCATTGGCACAGGGCTCAATGTTGTTAATATCTTAATGGTAGAATCAGATACCTCTTATACTCAATTTTCTTAAATTGATCAATCGGTGCAACAATCTTGGTTCAAAAAATATATCATGCATCGACTTCAGTGTTTGTAGATTATTAGGAGGCAATGAGTATATGTTTGGGCAAAATGGGCTTATAGAAAAACAACCATTAGATGCTTGTAAGAAACCTTTATAATAAATATGTCTCAATTGTTTAGACTCTTAAACACCAGCATGAACAACAACGGAGCTCTTTTTAACATCTAGGGTCTCTAGATGTTTGAGCTTGACAATACTATTTGGTAGTTTTCCACTAATTTGCCCCTCCAATCTCAGATAGCGTAAGCAACTCATGTTCCCAATTATGTTTGTGATAGTGGCATGTTCATATACTCTTTGAGGCATGACTACAATCAACACTTGCAATAATTTGAGATAGCGTAAGCAACTCATGTTCCCAATTTTGTTTGTGATAGTGGCATGTTCATATACTCTTTGAGGCATGACTACAATCAACACTTGCAATAATTTGAAGTCAAGATGAACCATTTGAGATAATCTTTTGTGAAACAGAAAAGTGCACGATGCTTCTTAGGCTTAGGATTTGAACGGTAGAGCTTATTCATGACATTATCAGCGTAGAATGTAATCCTTCGCAGCCTAGCTATATTGTCGGGATCACCAAACACATTGTGCTCAGTGTGAAAGAAGTTACTTTTCTTTTCCAATTTGATGCACAAACTATGTAACAAGTCATGTATGCGACAACTTGAAAATATTCTTCCATCATATGCCCCTCTAGCAACTTGAATCAAGTTTCTAAAAACCAAATCATTTAGGACATCCTCCGCCAATCTTCAGCCTCTCTCCCATTACAACTATTTACAACTATCAACTAATTAGAAATCCACATATTTTTCAAATCAAAAGCATGAATTTCATGGTCCTCGGGGTAAATGCCAAAATACAAGAAACATGGCCTTAATGCAATAGGCAAATCATTGTAACTTAGAGCTAATACCTTAGCACATCCATCTTGAATTTTATGATCCATACTCTTAAGTACTCATTTTTTTTATGCCAAGGGAAATCCACATCTGCTATCCTTTGGATGCGCACAGGGTAAAACTTTTGCTCCTATGCAATAGTTCGCAAACCACACAGAAGAGATGAAGGGCAGATTTGGTGCCACTAGGCATGCCAATTTGTTTGCAATATATTTTAAAGTGATAGAAATAAATTACAATCACAAAAAAAATGAAGAAACATAATTTTATTCATCAAGATTGCAAGTACAATTCTGTTGATCCCTTGATTCTACTCTCCTAAGATTTATCCATGATTCGAGGGCCATTAGTGGCGTATTTCTCGAACTAGGATGATTTAGTTTTGACCTCTATATGAATATTCCATCAATTTGTGGAATATTCGAGATGCCTTTTAAGGAAATTTAGTACCCTTTATATAAGCATGAACTAGGGTTTAGGGTTGAGTAGCCTCCAAGAATTCTAATTGAAATTGAACACACCTTCTAGAGTCCCAATTCGAATTGAACACGTCTTGTAAAGTCCCACAAAATTTCAATGTCTACACTAACTAAAGTAGATGCCTAGTAATTTAGAAATAAAGCTCTACTATTTTTCACTAATATGGTATTAACTTTTCTTCCATAATATTAATGGTTAATTAGTTTCATATTACGATAAGCTTTTATAATCTTCTATGAACCCTAAATAGAGTATAAACACTCATGGAGTCATTTGGTACGTAGCTGGTCTGGGGTGTGAAATATAGGTATTAAATTCTACATAGATAAATAATATTCCTATTACATTTAGTAGCTGGTTAAAAGGTAAACTATTTGTATAAAATTTATATAACTTAGTTTGCCGTTAGAAACAACACTTATTAATAGATATATAAGTTATGAGGGAATATATATACTTCTTCTAGTCCATATTAAGTGAATTATTAACAAATGTATACGTTTTTATTTTTCACTATTATTTTTTATTATTATTCTCAAAATATTCTATTAGAAAATTAAAAGCTCATTAAATGAAGGATAAACAGGGAAAAAACTATGAAAACAAATCTCAACAATTCATTTGATATATACTAGAGTGAAATTATTTTATTCGAGATTGTATAAACTAATACATATATAACTATTATTTGCAACAAAAGTGATGAAAAATAAATCAACCACAAACAACATTTGAAGAAATAAGAAACAATATGGATACAATTTTGTTCCTTCCTTGATTCTTATCTTTGAATTTTTCTCGTGATTTAAGGGTCGTTAGCTGCGTATTTCTCGAACATAGGATGATGATTGGGACTTGATCTTCATAATTTGTACTTGATGTTCATGAATGATTATTCTGACATATCTTGATCTCGTTATGAATATCCCAAGAGATATCCGAATTTATTGGATATTTGAGATTTCAATCTCTTTATGACTACCCAAGAATGTGTGAGATATTCGAGAGCCTCTCTAAAGAAATATATTACCCTTTATTAGACATGAACTAAGATTTAGGTAATGTAGCCTTCAAAAATTATAACCGAAATTGAATACATTTTATAAAAGTGGGCAAACTACATAAATCCCACTAGTTTAGGTCCTAATTACTAAGATTCCCGATAGTTTCAAATATTACTTCCTCTACCATATTTCGTGCTTAGGATAGATGAGTCTGAATCCGCGAGATACATATATCAGCTGAATTTTAAAATCGAGATACATATTTTATTTATTTAAATTAATTAGTTGTAACAAATTTCCTTAATTAGAGGAGTTATTGAGGATTTTCAAAATATATGGACAATTAGTTCTGAAAATTTAAATTAATTAAATCCCGAAAATCAAGAATTATATTTATGTTTAATTAATTTCATTTCATTATGTTATTAATTAAAGACAATAACATGTATATCTTGGTCATGTAATTGATTAGTTTCATTTTATTACTCTTAAAATAATAAATTCATTAATTTGATGTATCTATTATCAATATGTAATGTATCCAACCAACTAAACACTTAGATACATGAGTATCATACAAGTACATTTATATGTGTCATATAAGTATCTAGTATTAATTTCATGTATATATTTATATGATTTAATATTAATTTCATGTATCTGTTTATATGATCTAATATTATTTCATGTATAATTTATATGTACAATTTGATGTATCAAGTATCAATACGTTATATCCAAAAACATGTATCTCAGATAAATATGAAAATAGTTAGATACATTGTAATAACACAACAAATATATATGATAATATTAAGATACATGAATACATGATAGAAGACCATATACAGATGACAAGACTCAGATACATGACATAACAAATTGTGTCAAATACATGTTTAAATTTTCAATAATACGTAAATCTCCAATTTATTCATTAGATACATATACGCTTAATAACACACTTAATAAGATACACTAATAAAAACTAGAGACATATAATCATATCTCAATAATGTATCAAATACATGCGTAAATCTTTGCTTACTGAAACTTTCCGATTACGTTCATGGTTGGTCAGGACATTTCATAGCGGCGGTGCTTGCTTCACTTTTTGATTCATCAATGTTACTCACTGTGCCTAGATCTGACGGAAGAAGTGACACGAAGTTTCTTGGTTGATCTATAATATAGAAGGTATGCAACCAATACTATGGTTAATGTCGTATTTGATAACTCTATTGGGCTTGAAATCTCACCTTACAATGATACCCATTGTCTCTATGCGCGAGAGGTGTCTCTAATGGTGTCTCTGTGTGCGAGAGGTGTCTCCAATTGTGGATTCGTGGAGAATTGGTTTTAGAGTGAGAAAACCAGGCTAAAAATTTGATGTGTGTGTTGACAAGCTGTAGAGCATCCATTTTAATGGAGTGTTTCTTCTCAGTAAATTTTGACTCTTAAAGAGAAAGGGGATAAGGGTCTGAAAAATACCCCAACTTTGGCCGAAATTGCTGTTACGATACCAAACTTTAATGAGGACCTATTACCCCCCAGACTATTTAATACCGTATTTTAAACATATATATTTGCCCACGTGGACATAAAAAATAATGCAAAATTATAAATAGTAATGTGTCCACGTGGGCACATATATACCTTTAAAATACACTAGTAAATAGTTCAGGGGTAATAGGTCCTCCATAAAGTTTGGTATTTGTCACGCCCCGAGCCTACACCACCCTGGATGTGACTGGCACTCGGAGACCATCGTTGGCCCCAAGCAAACCCTTGGCCTGACTTACTTAACTCAGCAGAAGACTTAACTCAACAGAATAAACTCAATGCAATAGTCTCATATAACAACTTAAATAATAATAAACTGGCCAAAATGGCACTTAAGTCATTAAACAACATCTGAAGGATAAAGAAAGACATCTGCACTAATAACTATCTAACTGTCTATGAAGCCTCTGAGAGGGATGTTGGGACAAACCCCACAACATCATAATAAATGAAGGACTGAAAACAAATAAAAGAGTCCTCCGGAATGCAAGGAGGCTCACCACTGACTCTGAGCTGCTCAACTGGATCAACGAGGTGCTAGATGCTGATACTGGTTACCTGCGTCTGCATCATAATAAGATGCAGGCCAACTGACATCAGTACATTGAATGTACGAGTATGCGAGTTGGAATGCTAAACAACATAAGCTAGAAGGAATCTGAAAGAAACTGAATAACTTACGTGGCTCAACTCAACTCAACCCAACCTGACTGACTCATTTCAATATAAAGCAATTTAAAACAAGTGCAATATAAAGGAAAGCTGTTTAAAAACATGCTATAAACTCTGTATGTATTCAAAGATACAATAAATATGAGATGTATATAGAAATACAAATGAACTAATGTATATAAAAATACAATAACTGCTGTGAGAGTTTCTCTAACCGACAACCATCACATAAGAGCTATAGTGATGATACAACGATCAACCTTACGCTGCCAGAGCATCTTATACTTGACCAAAGGTATAGAACATGAACTGCCTAATGGATCCACTAGTCTAATTTGAAAAGGATTCATCTAAAAAGTATAAACCTCTTCTACCCATGATGGCTACATGGTTCTATGGTGGCTGTGAGTTCTTTGAACGCTCCCCTAATTCGGTGCTCAATACTATTCCCAAAAATGTACTGGCTCTTATGCTATTAAAACATATTTCCTCTGTGATTTGAGATTAGTGCTCAAAAAATCTTAGCTCAAAGGCTATCTTGGAAATCAAAGTTTCCCTTCTTGCTTAATTTAGAAAGCGATTACTCTTTTCTGAAAACTAGCCCGAAGGCTCTTTGGAAATCTCAGTTTCCAATCTTGTTTAAATGTGAAAATATTTCTTTTAAACTTCTTTGGAATACATAGTCCCCATTTAACTCTTTGAAGAAAAGAACTTCAAACCATAGCTTTACTCTTGCTTAACTTTAAAACTTAAGTCTTAAAATGACGTTAATACATTGTTAAAGACCCTTGAAAACTTTAAGAAACTTTGCTTTGCTTCATTAACTTCTAAACTTGACTCTTAACTTCTTTGACTTTGAACTTAACTCTCCTTGAATTGAATTATGGATTCAAGGTTCATGATCTCATGTTTATGGATGATTTCATGATGTTTAGATATACTTTAGAGTGTTGGAATTGACTAGGAAACATAGGTACATCACTTAGGAACAAGTACGAGAAGGCGGGGGAAAATGGGGAGAACTGGTGTCCCTTGCACTCTGAGAGGCGCGGGGTGCCAGCCCTCAAACGTCAGAGAGACTGCCGAGGCGCGCTGGCTGGTGCATCGCCCCAAGGGGTGGACTTCAGAGTCCCTTTTGGGGCGCGCTGGCTGGCGCGGCGCCCCAGCTATCTTCCCTAGGTTTTGACGATTTTTCTTCTCCGATTTTCAACTCTAAATCTTCTAAACCTCAATGGTTCTTTCCCCAAACACTTAGAATCATTTATACCTTCAATACCCAATAGATTTAACTTGAAAAACAACCCGGAAACACGAATCAAATCAATACTAGGCATTCAATAATCAACCAACAAGAATTCAACAATGTTCTTCAAGAACTTCACTTCTTAACATGTAAACAACTCCAAATCGCTGAATTGAAACAAGTTGGTGTGTGGGTGAACTAACCCAACACGAAAAGATCTCACATATCTTAATAGGGATCACCCCCGATGAATTCCACTCGCAAGCTTGGATGATCTTGGCGAATTCTTGCCTTCTTCTCCCGTTCTTTCTTTCTTTCTCTCTTTTCCAAGCCCTAAGCGTATTCTAACTTTTCAAAACTGAATTAAGTTCTGTTTTTACCCCAATAAATCCCTAAAAACGAATTATGAAATTAATTAGAGAAAAGACTACTTTGCCCTTCCCTAAATCCGGATTGAGACTTTCCTCAATCCAACAACCCAACTTCTAGAAGGCATATCTCACTCATACGATGTCGGAATTTCGCAAACTCGGCGGCGTTGGAAAGATCTCTCCAAGGGCTTTCCAACCATATCAATAACTGCTCCTAACTCATCCTGAGCTAGGAGTTATGGCCGTTTGAAAATGGCCAAAACTCACTTTCTTAACTTAGACAAAATTTTCCAGATTTCCTTATTCTTTCAAAAAAAAATCAATATTTCCATATTTTAAACTCTTTATAGTCGTTTCTAGGTGCGAGATGTTACAGTATCGTAACAACAATTTCGGTCAAAGTTGAGGTATTTTTCAGACCCTTATCCCAAGAGAAAAGGAAGAGGAAAAGTTAGAGTTTGAGTTTTACCCTAACTCATATTCTCTGAGAGAAAGATATTTGTTTTTGATTAAAGGGTAAAGGGTCAAATATGCCTCTAAACTATTCTAAAAGGTCTAGATATACCCTTCGTTTAAAGTTTGGCTCACTCGTGCCCTCGCTGTCCAACTTCTCGTGTAGATATGCCGTTATGGGCGTTAGTTGGCCTGCTAGACATATCCAACTCATTTTCCATTTCTTTAAATGACACATGGAATTGTCATGTCATTTTGACTTACCACATGACATTTATATGAAAATGGAAATTAAAGGGATCAATTTTGCCCCTAAAATATTCGAACCCATAAACACCTAATTCGACCCATAAATCAACCCCCCTTTTAAATAAACTACCCGACCCGTTTTCAACAATTTTGTTTAAATTTTTATTTTTTTCGGTAAATCCCAAAAATGAGTAATTGATTAATAAAAAATAGGAAAAATATGAAAAAAATATAAAATTCACAAATAAAAATAAAAATGAGTAATTGATCCATAATTTTTATTGTTCTCAATGTACTGGAATTTTATATATATTTTTTATATTTTTCCTATTTTTAATTAATCAATTACTCATTTTCGGGATTTACCAAAAAAAAAAAAATTTAAACAAAATTGTTGAAAACGGATTGGGTAGTTTATTTAAAAGGGGGGTTGATTTATGGGTTCGAATTTTTTAGGGGCATAATTGATCCCTTTAATTTCCATTTTCATATAAATGCCATGTGGTAAAGTCAAAATGACATGACAATTTCATGTGACATTTAAAGAAATGGAAAATGAGCTGGATATGTCCAGCATGCCAACTAACGCCCATAAGGGCATATCTAGACGAAAAGTTGGACGGTGAGGGTACGAGTGAGCCAAACTTTAAACGGAGGATATATCTAGACCTTTTAGAATAGTTTAGAGGCATATTTGACCCTTTATCCTTGATTAAAACACTAATTTTAGAATTTAAATGTAAAGATAATTAAGCAATCCTAGTTTTAAGGGATATGAATATTTATTGTATCTTCAATAATATATGGTATAAAATATTAAATGTGGTAATTAATATATATATATATATATATATATATATATATATATATATATATATA